>BHFT01083484.1:0-13167 GCA_004320025.1 Laticauda laticaudata | reverse complement strand
GGATGGAGCCACCCCCGAAATTTTGCTCATCCGCTGTGTCCTTTTTGCATATGTTTTGCATCTGTCGGCCAGTGTGACCTAGCCTTAACTACTGATGGAGAACATTTAATTAACTGGATATTGGTCTGATCCAACAGATGTTTTCTTACATATTTAAAATAGCTGGAATTTTCCTTCCATAACAAATATAATAAGATCTTTAACAAAATAGCAGAATAACAGAGTTGGAAGTGACCTTGGAGGTCTTCTAGACAAATGGTTATCCAATCTCTTCTTAAAAACCTCCAGTGTTGGAACATCCACAACTTCTGGAGATAAGTAATTAATAGTTTCAACTGTCAGGAAATTTCTCCTTGGTTCTAAGTTCTCTCTCCTTTTCTCTCATTCTCTCCTTGATTAGTTTCCATCTCTATTACTTCTTGTCCTGCCTTCAGGTGCATTGGAGAATAGGTTGACTGCCCTCCCCTCTTTTCTTTGTAGCAGCTGTCTTTGTGGAGGAATGATTTTCATGAGGAAGGAAGAAAAGGCTTGCATTCTCTTTTCCTATCCAGTTAGTATCTGACCTATTTAACCACTTCTGTTTGCATTTAAAGGATAATGCAACTGAAATGGAAAGGTTAGCTTGACCCGTATCTCTTCATGGATTGTTTTTACCATAAGAAGCAAAGTGCCATCTGCCATTCATAGGTTGAAAGAGCATAGTATTTGAAGAATGTACTCTCTCCAGAAGGTCTCCTGTGTCCTGTTGCAATAACAATTTTGTTTCTGGGTCTTCTTTGTTATCTTTGTGATTTTACTTTCTTTTTTCTATTATAAAACAAATGTTTGTCAGTGTGGGTTTTGGCCTCAAATTGTTGTACCAACTTCCTGAACTGTTCCCTAGATTCTGCCCAGTTCTGATGCCCCTGCAATTCTGGTGTGAGGAGTCTGTGTACCTTTCTCACATAAAAGAGGCTTCCTTGATAACAATTATTATCTGTGACAGGCATTGTTATTCATATGTGGTTTTAAAAAGTTTAACATTTTCCACTTTTTGGTTTTTTTCAAAAAAGATTTCCTATTGTTCCTCTTGCTGACAGCAGAAACATCTCAGACCTGTGAGATATTCTTTTCTTATGAAAAAAGTCTTAAATTATGATCCAATCTTTAAAAGGATATATGCATTGGAATGACAAACTACCTCTGTGCCAGAGCATGATAATACTGATGATGGTTCTGCTTAATAGGATAAAGCAAGAAAAATATATCCACATTTTGATTTTCTGGGTACATCTGAAATTATATTATGGATACTTTCACAAAATTGTTGCAATGGAGAGACTGTATTCACAACACATCCATTCAATCAATAGCAAATTGGTTAGGTTTCTCCTTACAATCTCTTTTAGCCCCTGAAGTTATTTCTCACCTTCCAAGTTATCTTTCTTTTATTCAGAGAAGTCAGTATGATTTCAAACAAAACAACCAGTTGCAGATTCCTGCCACTTTTAATTAGTTTGCACAATTGGAAATTGCCAACGCTGATCAATCCTGTTCTAATGAGACTTACACAGAGCCTGGAAACACAGTGATGGTAAAAACAGATGTTTTGTTTTGCCATGACTATTTGCCTTTTTTTTTTTTAAATTAAAATCCCATGAATAGGGATCCTGGGAGTAATAAGAAAAGTTTTTGGATATCACTTTACCTATCTCTGGACTATGATGCAAAACTCAGTCTTGCATTAATCTTTTATCAAATCCTGTCGCTAAAGAATTAGTTCTAAATACCTACAGCTCGGATCAATTAAATTCTGCTTCTCTTGCTTGGTGCTTCCAGATGCATTAGAATTAGAGTTCTCAAAATTTCTAGCCAAATGAAAAAGTCAATAAACAGCATGAGACTATGTTAGGAAAGGCTGCCCGAGGAAAATTACCAGAATAGAATACTTTATACTTTATTGGCCAAGTGTGACCAGACACACAAGGAATTTGTCTTCGGTGCATAAGCTTTCAGTATACATACAAACAATGAAGTAATATAATCATAAGTTACCAAAGGGTAAAATAATAGAAAAGATGAGAAGGATAATAGTAATACAGCCATACAACTATGGGTAAATATCCTTAGACATAAGACAGTACTGTGGGAATTAGGTGTTCAGTCGAGTGATGGCACGAGAGAAAAAACTGTCTTTGTGTCAAGTTATTTTGGCATGAAATATCCTATAGCAACGTCCTGAGGGGAGGAGTTGAAGCAGTTTATGTCCAGAATGTGAAGGATCTGTAGATATTTTTTCAGCCCTCTTTCTGACCTGTATAGTATATAGGTCCTCAATGGAAGGTAGGCTGGTTGCAGTTGTTTTTTTCTGCAGTCTTAACTATCCTTTAAAATCTTACCTGTCTTGTTTGATTGCACAGTTATGTAGAAGAACAAATGACAGATTCAGTAATTCATCTGTGGAACTGTATCAACAGCTCCTGGGCTGTCTGAACTTTCTGAGTTTAATCACGAAGTACATTCTTTGTTGTGCCTTTTTAATGATGGTTCTAATGTTAGGTGTCCATTTCAAGCCCTGGGAAATTATAGAACCCTGAAACTACACCATTATCTTAGATTTTGATTATAGTATCTGTTTAATTCTTTATATGGATTAAACTGTACCTGATGAAAAGGTACAAACACTGGTGATGAAAAGTTGCTATTTTAAAACCAATATTCAATAATTACTTAATAAATGAAATTTGCATTAGAAATATATTTAAATGTTGATTTATATGTAGTAAATTTTCATGTGTACATCCGTGGGTTTATTATAGGGTGCTGTTCAACCAATTTTCAAAGTCACTGCTAAGATGGGAAAGAAATTAACCACAAGAGATTATTTAAGACAGACATATATGATAAATGTAGTTCACATTATTTCAGAAATAAATCTCATTTTTATTAGAATATAAATGTTCTCTAGTAGATGATTCAGAAATACCAACCAGACTCCCGTGATGTGCAGCTGAGGCTGGTTTAACGGACAGGCCTAACCTCATTTCCTTGGAAAGAATTACAAAATAACTGTATGGTTTTAAGAAAGGGTTGGAAGATCATGTTAAATGTCCTTTCACAAGCCTACAGTATCTATCTCACCAAATTCTGAAGTGATGAGGTTTGTTTATTTATTTTATTTTATTCTATCATTAGTTTGAAATATTCTTTCATTTTATATCACTATGCTTTTAATTTTACCAGCATATCAAAAGGGTTTTTTTTTGTTCAGTTCACATCTACAAGGCAGATTCTCAAGCTTCTGATTTAGCACTGATACATCAGAAGCATTTCATTTCCTTCTTAGCACATCATCTTCTAGAAGTTGCCCAAAACTATTATCATTCAGTCAATCAATTTGAAATCATGTTGCTGATGAAAATTATGACCTTATGAAACCATATAGATTTTGTGTGAACATGAGCAAGTCTATGGGAAAATCAACTGCTTGATTAAAAATAGCTTCAATTAAAAATAATAAGGCAGCAGGAGAAAAATAAGACAGCAGATATTCATAATTTATAATTAGTAGACATTATTGTCTTTTATCTAGAGCATCCTCAAAGTATTTTTATGTTTGAAGCAAGAAAACTAAGCATCACACCCAAGTATGTTAAAATATAATATTGTGCTAAATATTTGACCTTTGATATGGCGAGTCCAAAGATAATCTGAGGGAATGAAGAGATTTACGTCCTGGAAGAAAAAGATGGGGGGGCAGAAAAATATGTGTAAAATATGTTTGAACGTGGTAGATCTTACCCTATTTCTAGGAGACTGTTGTCTGATCCACCAATAATTGTTGCATAAAAATGGTTTTGGTGTAATTGTGCAAACCCAACAATTTGTGGCTTATTAAATACAACTTACAAGTGGTTAAGCAAACCACAGCCCGTTTCCATATCCCAATTTCAGGATGAATTATACTGGTTAAATTTCTTTGTGTTCTACAGTTATTAAAGAGAAGATAATGCTTTAGTGGGTAGGAATTACTCCCTTAATGTTTTAAGGAAATGCTCTAACGGGATGAGCAATTTTCTGGGCCCCTCTCCCAAATTTTGGAGCAGATCTGTTTTTGTGTAGCTTTTTAAAAAAACTATGTTAAGTCTACTTTATGGATCATCCAACATATTTCCCATCTTAAAGTCACATGGAGCATGGTTCTAATTTTGGGTAATGATGATCAGAAGTTGCAGATGAAAGATTGAGGACAACAAGTTGTCTTAGGGCTTCAGGGTAGCCATTCTGTATAAAGTATTAGGACAGTAATGTTGACCATGAAAATGATGATAATTACTTGACAAACCTACTTTTATTTTGTATTATACAAAGGTAACCTGTAAGAGTTATTTCATGTAATTAAACTGTGCTCTTAAGAATTATACTTATCATTAGACAAGATTTCTGTTATGAAATATCAGATTATGAAACATGGCAACACTAATGTAGCACAGAGTCTACAGAGACCACCACAGGACATTGTTTTTTATGCTAATGTCGCTTGATTGTGACTATCTTTCAAAGTGACAATAAATGGGACCTAATGGGAACTTGGAGGCATGGCTTCTCTATAGCCACCCTAGCCTTTTGAAATAGAGTTTAGCTTTTAATCTTCCAAAAGACCATGAACACCTAGCTGTTTTTTGAAACATCAGGCTAGGAAGGGTTGAGTCAGGGTCAACAGTATGGATGGTTTTGGCAACTTGATGGGAAGGATACAATGTATTTTTGTATTGTTTTTCTCAGTTGCTATGAGCTGCTCAGAAATATGGTATATATAGATAGCTATATATATATATTCTTTAAATAAATAAATAGATACATACAAGTATACTTGCATACATACATACAAAAGTGAGGAAGAACTTGTTTTTATAAAGAACACTATATAATCTACCAATACCATCATACAATGTATGATAAAGCAATTTCTCAATGTATCTTAGTTTAGACAGTTTTATAAAATTTGCATTCAATTTGCAAGATTAGTAAACTCATTCCAATTAGTCTTAAACAGGCATGTCTCTTTAATATTATTCTGAAACCAGAAGTCCAGCAGAATTATATTTCTCATAATATTTCAAAGCGACTAGCTTCCAAACTGTTAATTTTAAAACCAATTAGGTTACAAACCTCAATAAAACAATAAGAACATGTTATTGCTAATTGGATTCATTGGGTAACCCAAGATGTGGTGTTATGAGAGTGAAATACAGCTATTAGCATTACGCCATTCATAATTCTATGAAGGATTTTTTTTGTAAACTGAGAAGCCACAATTTTCCTCTTTCGATAACTTTCTACTTCAGAAAGAATGTGCCAAAAAAGAGGGCTTCCTCCCTTTCTTCTTTTTGTTGTTTTTAAAATGTAAAGGATGGAAACATGATTTTCTGGTCATCTTGGTTAGTACAGAAGCAGTCATCCTTGAACGCTATTATATTTGCATATTTGTAATAAATATATGTCTTCTCAGCAATGATGTTCTAGGTTTTCACTACATAAGGACTTGTTATCCATAGAATATTACATTTCCGGTATCAAATTGTGAACAATTTTTAGCATTATATTTTAGATGGATTGCCATTTCCACTTGTGTACCAGATTATCATATAAGCATAAAGTGTTGAACTCTAGCTTGCACTTGAATGTGCTGAATATCATTGAGGGCAGCCATTCAAAAATAGCAACAAGTGTGAGTGGGTGAATGGAATAATTTAGTAATAATAATAATTATTATTATTAACAAAACTTGTAGAAGAAAAGCATGCTTTGGCTGATTATGTAGAAGACAGCCAAGAACAAGCATTGTTGAAAGTTAAAAATTGAAACTTACTAAATGTAAGTTTTAGTAAGTTTATATAAATGTAAATGTAAATGTGCAGGAAACAAAAAGAGATTACTGAAATAACATAATAAAAACACGAACAAAATGCTGGCAAGGAAAAACATTATATGGCCAACTCTACAAAAGACTGAGAGGAAAGTGGACAAAAATAAAACCCGGCAATAGCTTACAACTGGAACATTATGAAAAGAAACTGAATGTTTAAGGCTAAGCAAGAACAAGCTATTCAAATTAATGCAATCAAGGTCAGAATTGGGGGGTGGGAAATAATCAAAAGTACAGATTGTACAAAGAAGTAGAAATTGCTGGGAACATATAGTTGAAAAATAGAGAAAAAAGGAGCACATTGTGGAATTTCTGAATACAGACTGATAAAGTTTTGGCTCAATACACACCAGATATAACTGTAGTCAAAAAGAAGAAATTGGGGATAAACGATGTGGCCGTGCCTAGATAGCAGAACAGAATTGGAGGACATAAAGTATCAAGATCTGAAAATAGAAATTAAAAGATTATGGCATGAACCAGCCATGGAGGTCCCAGTGGTTATCAGCATGGCGGAGGCAATACCAGAAAATCTTGGAGGACACTTGGAAAATATGTCCATTGACAAAATTTCCATCTGCCAATTGCAAAAGACCACACTGCTTGGTTGTGTGCATATACTATAACATCCTAGGTTACTGGGAAGAACTCAATGTGTATGAAGACCAACACCAGCTAAAGAATTGGCAGCTGTGACTTCACATTGTTGCGGACAGATAATAATAATCTGCCTATCACAGGCCCTAATCAAACACTCGGCAGGTGCATAAAATACCCAATCCAGCCTAAACATCTGACTGACCATGCAATCAACCAGAATACTGTAAATATGTCCGGTTTTTTTGTTGAGCTCTTTCTGACCAATAGTAATAATAATCAATTGCAAAGGGCAGCCTTATTTGGAACAGCTTACATTCTATAATGATTACCTTTAATCTTATTAAATAACAACATCTGCTTATCCCAGATCCTTGGGGAAAACTCAGTAGGTGGGTAGAAGTGCCAAATCCAGTCTAAACATCTGGCTGATTATATTAATGATAATATAATTTCTGTTTTTAAAATCTCTTTCTGGCTACATTTCTATAATGGGGAGATGAAGTAATGAGGAGCTTGTAAACATTATAAGAAGTCTGAAGTTGAAACATAAAAAGTTTAAAAAGAAAAATATAGTTAAAAGAAACTACTGAAATTTCATCTTGGCCACTGCTTCTTTCTTACAGCCTAAGCTAAGTATAATTACCAGAAAGTAAGTTCCAATTAATGCCATACAGTTTACCCTTCAGTAAGTATTCATCGAGTCATAATATTTAATTTTAAAAGTTTACATTTCTTCAAAATTGTGAAATAATCATTTATCTCCATATTGCTACAGATCCCATAGGTTTATATTTTAGACCGGATATCGTGTATTCACTACATTTATAGTTTAAATCACATAAGTCTAATATATATTGTTCCATTTGGATTTGATTTGAACAGATCAATTTTCCAAATGAAATAAAAATTTAGATTAGATCAAAATTGAATTAGACTTAAATTTTATAAACCTAAAGACATAGAAATGAATGCAATCCCGGTACTATGTAAACATGTATAAAACTGCAAGTAGATGGGGACTGGAAATAAGATTGTTCATTAGACAAATTAATCAGGCCCGTAAATTCCCCTATTGCCATTGTTATTCTTTGGGACTACCTATCAGTATATCTAACATCCTTATATATGGGAATGGTGGTTGATGTCAGCAATGATAACAGTCATTCCACATTTTGATACAGGAAGGACTTGAGTTTAATATGAGGAGTTGAATAGAAATAAATTACAACTGGACTAATTGATTTAATATATAATCTTCCTGTTTGCTAAGACATCTGAGAATGTGTCAAAGAGTGGTGCTGTCATCTGTATTGAAAGGTGATATACAAAAAAGCCCTTAAATATTTCATATTTGTAAAGATAATGAAAATCTTTTTTGTAAAATTCCATGCTACAATGACACACACACACACACACACACACACACACACACATTACTTAAGTTGGAAGAAAAGCTTCATGAGTGTATATATATTTTCAGTACTACAATTACATATAGAAATATTCAAAAAGATAAGACCATTCAGACAAGAATATAGACAACATGAAAAATTATGCATGTGCACAATGTTTTCCGGGGATTTAGTATTCATGATAGCTCAACATATGATAGTTATATATTAGGCAGGAAGAATTTGCATAGCAAAATCAGTTACCATGTAAACTTACCAACTTACTAAAAATAAAGTCCCAAGTAAGGGGACTTACTCTGAAATAAATGTCTTAAGACCTTAAACATAGGGAATTATAATTTATCCTGACTTTTTAAAACAATAGCTTATATTGTTTTACTCACATCCTAAGTAATATCACTTCCAATTAAAACTAAAATGCAAATTGAATTCATGGTGTATGCTCATTTACTCGAGTGCTCTTGGTCAACCATTCCATTACATATCAAACCATAAGATAAATCAAAGTTTATAGAATAATCTGGAAAAAAGATGCACTATTATTTACAAGGAAAGCTGATCCATGATTGAACTAGCTCTTAAGAAATTGTCTTTAGAAATGGGACCAGTAGATTACAATCAGATGTAATTCTGTCTGATTGTTTCTTGGCTATATCAAGCATTTGTAGAATCTTTCTCTTGCTTTTGACCAAATACATACATGTTTTTTAAATTTATATGTAAAAGAGTCTTTGAAAACCATAAAGCTGCCTTATTAACTGATTTAGTAAATGGGATGAGATATTTTCAGAAAAGAAAGACCCTATTGCGACAGTGTTCCTGCATATCACTTTTTAACAAAAAAAAATATATCCTGAATATTCCATTCAATTAACCGGGACAGGGAAACTATTTATTTTTTATCCTAAATTGCTGAGACAACTAAGTTGGAAGATAAATGGATAGAATAGCCATGTGTATCCGCTACCCTTCATGTTGTAGCCAGGTATTAAGAACCCATAAATGTGTGTTTCAACCACAAAGCCAGATTTCTTAATAAACTCAACCAACTTACTAAAGTCTTAAAATAATAATAGTGCCTTATCAGTGGAAACAGATAGAGATAAAGAGTATGAGAGAGGAAATACTAACTTCCCATTCAGTAGGCACCACCACAGAACCTTTAAGAATTATGAGTACTAAAAATGCAGCAATCTTCAACAGCAAATCAATTCCGTTGGCAAAGGCAGAAGGCAAAAACCATAATTAATTCACATACTCACAGGGGAAATGAGGGAAAAACCTTCCATTTTGCAAGCCTGTAACATTCAGCCAACTTCTTTGTGAACTAATATTCTAATTTGAGTTATCCAGCTTTTTGAAAAGACATCAAACAAAAGGAAAAAATAAAATAAAATGTGAAACAAAATTCCTGGGATTCCTTGAAGGCCCTTTGCAGTGATTAAGGTTTTTTTTAAATTATTATTATTATTCTGGGCTTAATCACTTTTTATACTTTTTCTTAAGAATTCTAAAGTGAGGTCTTTCTTTAGTTGTATCATAAGTTCCTGATTTCTCCAAGCCTCTGTAGAGCATAGATAGTCTTCAAACTGTTACTGCCCAGTGTGACATCAGAACAGCCAAGTTTGCATAAATCTCATTTCAAGGAGCTGTGGCCTTATAACAGGAAGTGTGTCGCCAAGCTGATCAACCATTGGCAGGTGCCTGCTAGAAAATGAGCAGCAGATTTTGTAACTTTGAATATGGCAGGAACAAACAAACAGATACCATAGATAAAATTCCAAAAAATTCATTCTATCACAGTTGCATCAGTAACAACCATTAATGAAGGTTAGCTCCATCTAAACTATTTCATTTAGCCAAGACACAGTCCAATAATTTTTTTATAAGAAATGAGAAATAATTTTAAAAGATACATATTTTTTTAAAAAAAAAATGCTCTTCATCTTATGCCTCCATCAAAATCGTTGTCAAGCTTTGGGAAGAAGAAACACAGGAATCATGAAACAACGTTAGAAACCATTACAGAACACGATGGAATGTACTTTGGGGGAGCCATGAAGTTCTTCAAAGAGGAGTTTCATCTTCATATGCACACCTCTTCACTTTACCCCAGTCTATACAGTCTTGGTCTACATTTGAATTAGCTGCAAGAGCCCTTGGTGCATGCGCTATGCATGGACAAAGGCTTTTTCCACTATTGCAAGTGCAATTGAGATCGTGAGGGAACATGAAGCACTTTGACATTATCAGCTTTAGGATGTGAAATATTTCTTGAGGAGAACTAAAGAAAGCATATATTTGGAGAACCCAGATGCATCAGGCCCTGTTAATATAACAGCATAGCTTGGATTTGACACTTTGACTGACAAGACTCCAAAATAATGGGGTAGCTTGATGAAAAGAACTTTCAATGAGAAATAATGATTCCTCGTCACAGAATGACAACTCTAAACTTCTTTGAGATGAAGTTGGTATATTAAAATACAGTTTAAATCTTTGTGAAGTAGGGTAGAACCTTTAAATATTAAATTATCTGGTTCTATTTGGTATAAAATTAATGTTAATTAACATTATTAAAATGTAATTTAAGTAACATGATTAAACACTATTTCATTTATTAAAGTCATTGACTTAAGGCTAGGTCACACTGGCCAACGGATGCAAAACATATGCAAAAAGGACACAGCGGATGAGCAAAATTTCGGGGAAGTGGCTCCATCCGTTGTTATCCGTCTCAAAAGTCCGCCAAATTTGAAAACAGAACGGAAAACAACTGGAAAGGAACGGATGGGGGTAGTATGTAGCGAGGATGATAAGCGGATGTTCGTAGGAAGCCTCGCGGATGGAAGTGGATGACACATCCGCAGGACGTCCAGGGGAGAATAGCGAAAGCGGATCGTGTAGCGGAAGGAGCGGATGCGTAGCGGATGACGCAGATGCATCACGGACGCCTAGAGGAGTGCATAGCGGATGCATAGCGGATGCAAAGCCGTCACTGCGCATGCGGGGAGGATTAATTTGTGTCAGCTCTGCAGATATAAAAGGATGCAGCTCGCAAGCAGGTCAGCATTCAGAGGAAAGACCTGCTGCAGAGACATATTGAAAGAACACCATGGTTCGACAGTCAGGGAAAAAGAGAAAGCCTGTGCCTACTCCTGCCAGCCCTGGCAAGGAAGGACAGAACCACCATCCCACCCCGGTGCTGACTCTGAAGCTGCTGGTGCTTCTGCTTCTCCTGCTGGTGCTCCTGTGTTGCTTGCTGCTGGTGCGTCTCCTGCTGTGCTGCTAGGGCTTCTCCTGCTGGTGCTGCTCCTGCTGGTGCTGCTGGTGCTGTCTCCTGCTGCTAGTGGTTCTCCTGCTGCTGCTGGAGGTGGTGGTGCTGCTGCTGTGATAGACCAGGCCAAGGCCCTCAAAGCCCCGCTGCTGAAGGGCCCTGAAGCCCCTGCCAGAGGGAGGAAGAGGCAAGGCAAGGAGAAGGGAGAGAGGAAACAGTACTCCATTTCCGAGGACCATGAGGAGGAGGTGCTGGAATGGCTGAGGAGAATGAGTACCTGTGGAGAAAGGGCCACAGGCTCTATCACGACACCCAAGAGGAAGCAGGCAGCATGGAGAGACAAGGCAGAGAGCTGGGGCTACACTTCAGACGTACTCCTGGGATGGTGGAAGCACATGCACACCTGGTATGGAAGCTGCACCTGAAAGAAATCCCGGGCAGGCGCTGTCAAGCTCACTGACCGGGAGACCTATGTCATGGCCAAGTGCAGCTTCCTGGAGGGTGAGATCCACCACCGAGGAGCAGCCCCTCTGAGACCCTCTCCCTCAGACAGCCACCAAGAGAGCCACTCCTCTTCCAGCCAGGAGACAGCTACAGTGTCCAGGCAGGTGTCTTTGGAGGACCCCACGATAGAGCCCCCCCGACAGCTGCACTCCCCATTCCAGAGGACGTGGAGGATCCCCTGTCTCAAATGGAAGCAAGAAGAAAGCAGCAGCCAGAGACCAACCCCACACCCACCCCAGTTCCACCTCCACAGAAAGCAGGCAGAGAGGCAGACTGGAGGGCCAGAGCCACACTGTCTGCTGGAGATCAGGGACACATCAAGACCAGCACAGATCTTCCCTCTCAGCTGGTCCACAGCGATATGCCATCCTCTAACCGCAAGCCCTTCATCACGTACGTGAGCCAGACCCTCATGGGACCTGCCTGAGGCCAGTACCAGTGATTGAAGGAGAGGATCACAGGTCTTCTGCACCACCCTCCAGGCCCAGCTGAACCTGCTCCGACCCACTCCAGGTCTGCTCCTCCACCCCAGGCGATGTCACAGCCCTTCCACAGCTTTCAACAGCCCCTCATCTTCCAAGGCTACGAGTACCAGGACTTCCACAGCAAGGCATCCCTTCCCAGTCCAGCCCAGGTACATCGCACACCCACAGACACCTCACCTGACCCAGCTGCAGACCAGACAGCCCCACTACACTCCTCCTTCCTCCACCCCACAGCCAAGCCCTCAACAGAAAATCTGTCTTTCAGTAACTGTGCTGACATCCCAGGTCCTTGAGGAAGGGCCTCTCAATCTCACGGGACTGAGCCAGCTCTCTGAGCGCTTCCTGAACACATGATCCCCTGTTGTATTCTCGGGACCAGGCACCCAATGGCGCCTCAGACCAGCACTCCAGCCACAGCCACCTCCACACTCCCTGCCGCTCAACAGCTGAGACCATGGACATGCCTCAGAGTGACTTAGAATAGTGCCAGAGACTGAGTTGTTACCTGTTCACCTTTATCGTTGCTTAAAGACACTTTACTTGGGTCATTTGCTTTTTTTAATAAAGTCATACAGTTTACTTAAGACAGTTGTTAATGAAGGTTATCTTTGCTTCACACACTCGTTCATTTTTTACTTAATAAAAAGTGTTGGTGAAAACTTTTGAAAAAAGGGTTAAGCCTTTGCATGCTTTGTGGGATAGGTAAAGATAGTTGTGGGATGGGTAAAGATAGTTGTGGGATGGGTAAGGATAGTTGTGGGATGGGTAAGGATAGTTGTGGGATGGGTAAGGATAGTTTGGGGTAGATAAACCTCCAGTGCAAGCATAGTGGGCTGTATGGTCCACCCTCCCAGGTTGCCACACCTATGGCCCTTTATTATCAGGAACAATTTAATCATTTCATATAACATTTTCAACATAAACACAACTCTTTATTAAATGCCCTGTTCATTGTAGGGCCACTCAACATACATGGGGCAC
>BHFT01083460.1:0-16782 GCA_004320025.1 Laticauda laticaudata | reverse complement strand
CAAGAAGGGACAGGCATCTCCATTCATTTTACTGCACGACGGGTGACTACACAGGCGGTTCTTGATTTACGACCGTTTGCTTAACAATGGTTTAAAAGTTACAATGGCCTTGGAAAATGTAACGATCGGGGGCATGATGACATTGCATATCCCACAATCAGAGAGCCACAATGTGAATACATCTACAATGTGATTGTAGCATCTCTCAGTCGGAATAAGCCTTCCTAAAAAGCTTCTGACAAAAGCAAAAAATGAATGGGGGGAGTTGGACTCACTTAATGACCACATGATTCACTTAACAACCACACAATTCACTTGACAGCCATGTGATTCACTTAACAATGATGCAATTCACTTAAACAATCATTGAATTACATGATTGTTAAGTGAAACGCATCATTGTTATGTGAATTAACAGTCACCGGGATTCACATAACAGTTGTCTTGTTTTATGACCTCACACGGTCACGAACCCTAATGCAAGGATGGTCGTAAATCGAGGATCAGCTGTGTAAATTAAATAACAAAACCCCTCTCTTTCATTTCCACAACAGCCTCCAAAATTTTGGTTTTAGCATCTTTTATCTGAAATATGCATTTCTCAGAGTGGCAGCTATCCAATTGGTGCAGCCAGGGATGGCGCAGAAATTTCCACAAGGTTCAACAAATGTAGCAATGCACAACCATGTTTGGCACACTCTGCAAAATCTTACACACAGATACAGAGTTAGTACCCTTGTCTTTGCTCTACACTTCTGGCCATTTTTTTTCCTTCTGCCAACATCGTTGAAAACAGGGGGATGTTTTCCAGAGACAATAGTAATAAATACAGCTGCTGAAATTGACTTTTAGCTAGGATTATTATTACTGCTGTTTTTTAAAGAAAGCAGCAAAGTCCCATCAACAACTCTGATACAAGCAGACAATCTTGAATTCTCAACAGAAAATTCCTCTGGTTATTTTAGTCATTCTGCTCTTATTTGCTGGACTAGCAGATGCAAAATTTGCATCACTGCCTCCGGTTCGGATGCTCAGTGGCTACGTTCACACAACACTTTAAGTCAGGTTGAGCAGAATTCCTAGGGCAAGAAAGAAAAATTTCTAATCGTTCCCATTCCCTAAAGATGATCTTCCATGTTTTTTTTTCTTGCAAAAATATAAAGAATCAGAAAAGTTACGGGTAGCCTTTGACTTACAACAGTTCATTGAGCGACTATTCAAAATTACAACGGCACTGAAAAAAAACCTGACATATTTTCACACTTATAACTGTTGCAACATCCCCATGGCCACCTCCAATCAAAATTCAGATGCTTGGCAACTCTCTCATTATTATGTGGGTAATTATGATTCCCTTTTAAGACCTTCTGATGAGCAAAATCAATGAGAAGCCAGATTCCCTTAATGACCACGTTACTAACTCAACAAACTGCAGAGATTCCCTTCATAATCAGGACAAGAAAAGTCGTAAAATGAGGCAAAATTCAATTAACAAATGTTTCACTTAACAACAGAAATTTTAGGCTCAATTGTGGTCTTAAGTCAAGGATCACCTTTAATAAAAATAAAATAATAAAATGGAATAATAAAGTAGAATAGAATAGAACAGAATATACTGAACAGAGAATACAGAACAGAACAAAACAGAATAAGGAATAGAATAGAAAATATGGAATGGAATGGAATAGAATAGAATAAAAGAGAAGAGAAGAGAAGAGAAAATAGAATAGAATGGAAGAAAAGAAGATAATAGAGGTAATAGAATAGAAGACAATAGAAGATAATAGAAAATATGGAATGGAATAGAAGAAAAGAGAAACAGAAGAGAAAAGAGAAGAGAAAAGAAATTGATGACAAGAGAATACAAAAGAGAATAAAGATTAGAGAACAGAACAGAATAAGGAATAGAATAAAATAGAATAGAATAGAATAGAATAGAATAGAAAATACGGAATGGAATGGAAGAGAAGAGAAATAAAAAAATAGAAGAGAAGAGAAATAGATGAGAAGAGAAATAGAAGAAAAAATAGAAGAGAACAGAACAAAATAGAGAGACAGAATAATAAAAAGTGAGGAAAAGGTGCATACAGGAGATCCTGCCTGAAAACCCTAAACTGGCAAATTCAATTTTGGATATTAAGCCTAAAAATAAAAGTACAGAAAAGCAACAGAAAAGATTAAATGGCTCCTTCTTGACCTCACTTTGCAGAGAGAGGGAGAGGGAGAGGGAGAGATAAGAAGAGTCAGATCTTGGTCTATGGATTTCTAAGGAGACAGAGACACACTGAACTTTGCAAAAGTCTCTCTTGAATCAGAGGAGAAAATATTTTAAAAGCCGGACAGGGACAAAGGAAGGAAACCGATGGATCTTCAAAGTTTGATTTCTAGTTATTGAATTACCTGGAGTGCCAGGAGAACAAAAAATAAGCGATTAACACAGACAAGAAATCCATATGTTCCCAATATTTCCCCCAAGAAGGAGAACATCTTCCCTGGATATTCTCCTTTTGAAGCCCTGGCCATCAAATAAAAGAAAATAGCAGTTCATCCCCAGTAGAAAGGTGGCTTTTAATCCCTGAAGACTTTTAGACTAGTCCTCGTCTTACAACTATTAGTGACCATTTGGAAGTTACAATGTCACTAAAAAAAAAGAGACTTTTATATTTATGATCATTGTGATTTGTTTCTCTCTCCATGTGCATGAATACATCCGAAGTAGTGTTGTTTCTCTGCGTCATATAATCCAGTATATATGGATATAATGCATACTTTTGGATTTATTTATTTATTCTGTTATAGTTATGTAGAGAATATTGGAGGGGTGAGTCTTTGAGAACTGCATACAATGAGATTTTATTTTAATGCATACCAATTAATGGACATTCAAAGTGACAATAAAGCTATTTTCTTCCCTTCCCTTCTCTTATTCTGTTCCTATCCTATCCTATTATACTCTTCATTCCAATATTCTATTCTATCCTATCCTATCCTATCCTATCCTATCCTATCCTATCCTATCCTATCCTATCCTATCCTATATTCTATTCTATATTCTGTTCTCTTCCATTCCATTCCATATTTTCTATTCTATTCTGTTCTATTTATTCTATTCTATTTTTTTCTATTCTATTCTATTTCTATTCCATTCCATTCTGTATTTTCTCTTCTCTTCCTTTCCTTCTTTCTCCATCCTTCCTTTTTCTCTTCTCTTCTTTCCTTCTCTTCCCCATCCTTCTTTTTTCTCTTCTCTTCTATTTTATTCTATGTTATGATTCTGTGATCCAAATTCAGACAGTTTGGCAACTGGCTCGCATTTATGACAGTCGCAGTGTCCCGGGGTCACATGATCCCCTTTTGCATCCTTCTGACAAGGAAAGTCCATGGGGGAAGCCGGATTCACTTAAAAACAGGATTACTTACTTAACAACAGCAGGGATTTGCTTAACAACAGTGGCAAGAAAGGTCATAAAATAAGGCACAACTTACTTTACAAATATCTTGCTGGTTAGGATTTTGACAACCTTGATGTCTGGTCAGGAGGTTCTCGTGTCGAAAGGATGGAAATTTTGTCAAAGCTTTAAGGGGCCTGGAGATTCTGATCAGAAAGGCTGAAAAACCCACTGGTGGGTGTACACAATTATTTTCTATAAGCATTTTATCCAGTGCAGGTGTATTCCTGTTATGTCACTACAAAAAACATATGCAGGAAGTCCTCGACTTATGACCATAAATTGAGCCCCAAATTTCTGTGGCTCAAGCAGGACAGTTGTCTGGGCCTACTGGACGATCTTCTTTGCCAGAGTTGTTAACTGAATTATTGTGATTGTTAAGTTAGTCAGGCAGTTGTTAAGTGAATCTGGCTTCTCCATTGAGTTTGCTTGTCGGAAGCCCACCAAAGGGGATCACGTAATTCTGACCATCATAAATATGAGGCACCTGCCAAACATCCGAATTTTGATGAAGTGATCACGGAGATGTTATAACGGTCGTAAGTGTGAAAAACAGTCGTAAGTCATTTTTTTTTCAATGCCATTGTAACTTCAAATGGCCACTAAATGGACTGCTGTAAGTTGAGGACTCGCAGTGTGTGGTTTTTTTCACAAGATTAGACGTCTCCCATTTTCAGACTTGGCTTTTGAAAAGCTTTCTCAGGCAAAGCACCGGAATTGGGAGTTAATGGAAGAGAGGGATTTTGGCTAAAAAAATAAAATTAATTTTGGGTTGGTTGGCATAATCTTGGATTATGTAGGTGACTAGATTAGAAATGATAGATAGATAGAAAGGTAGATAGATAGAAGATAGATAGATGCTTACTTAAATAGATGAATAGATTAGAGATGATAGATAGATAGAGAGTGATATGAATAGAGAGAGATACAGTGTAAAGATAGATGCTTATTTAAGTAGATGAATATATTAGAAATGATAGATAGAAAGGTAGATGGATGGATGGACAGATAGATAGATAGACAGACAGATGATAAATAGATGAGCAAAAGAAAGCTGAGATAGATAGATAGACAGACTGACAAATAGATGCTACAGTTCAAATCTGAACTGGTGGTGCTTGACAAACGGGGTCTACAATCTATCAAAATTGGCAAAAAGATCATTTGAAACATCTATTTATGTTATTGGTTTATTTTATTTATTTTTTCTTTTATTGCTATTTTTTTTATTCACCACACTGAAAATAAACTCTTTTCCCTTACAGACACTCTGGGTGATGTGCAACAAAAAAATTTTCTGGTGGAAAAAAGATCCTAACTCTGTCCAGAAAGCAGGTTATTTTTCTCATTTCTCTTAGAAATGTTTTCAAAGCCTCTTAGAAAATACCAAGGAAAGTATAAAATAAAATAAAGCGTTATCTGGGTCATTTCCTGAAGTCAGCCAAAATACAGATTAAAAACAAGACCCAGGAAGGAAAGTTTCACTCACATCTCCACCAAGGTCAAGAAAATAAACTCTCCACAAAATAAGTGAGTATTTTATTGTAAAATAAAGCTGTGTCAATGCCATTCCATTAACTCAATCAACATATAAATCAAAAAACAAGCTGAAGACTCAGCAAAGAAGGTTTTGCTCAGCGAGATCAAGAAAATACCTGTCTATAAAATAAGTGGCTATTTTACTGTAAAATACAAGTAGACTTACAACAGTTCATTTAGTCACTGTTCAAAGTTACAACAGCTCCAAACAAGAGTGACTCATGACCGTTTTTCACACTTAGTGACCATTGCAGCATCTCCGTGATCACATGATCCAAATTCAGATACTTGGCGACTCATATTTATGAGGGTCACAGTGTCCCGGGGGCCACGCGATCCCTTTTTGCAACCTCCCAATGAGCAAAGGCAATGGGGAAGCCAGATTCACTAAATGACTGTGTTACTGACTTAACAATGGCAGGGATTTGCTTCCCAACCCTGGCAAGGAAAGTAGTAAAACAGGGTGGGGGGACTCATTTAGCAAGTGTCTCACTTAGCAACATAAATGTTAGGCTCCATTGAGCTCATAAGTTGAAGAGTGCCTTCAAAGCTCTATCGATGCCATTCCATTAACTCAACCGAAACACAAATTTAAAATGTTTTTCAAGATAGTTTGAATACTTGCCTGCTGTGGTCAGACAAAAAGAACACCAGGAAAATAAAGATTTTGCCCGTATCTCCATGGAGGTTGGTTGGCAAAGTAACCAAGATGGACTTTGTTGACCTTAGACTCAAAGTCCTAAATCAAGAGGACAACTCAGCTAGTGCTTTTGGGTTGATGTTCGATGTTTGTTCTTATTTTTGGGTCCCATGAATTGGCCAAACTGCAGGATCTATTTGGTCTCCACAGACAGTCAATCAATCCTAAGAGTATTGGAAGGGATGTCTGTCTAGTATGTTCTTGAAAACCTCCAGTGATGGAGCACCTGCAACTTCTGAACTCAGTTAATTATTCTCACTGTCAGGAAATTCCTCCTTAGTTTCAGGTTAGTTTCCATCCGTCACTTCTTGTTCACACTTCAGGTGCTTTGGAAAATAAGTTGACTCCCTCTTCTTTGGGGCAGCCCCACAAATATTGAAAGATGGCTATCATGTCTTCTCAAGTCCTCTTCCTCAAGACTTCAATTCCTATTAATATTTTTTTCTGTTCTGGATTCCCAGCAGATTGAAAAGCCCAAGAGGTTGTACACCTGTTCAACACACACAGAGTCCTAATACTGTCACTCCTACAATTGTGTATCTTAGAGGTCAAGGAGAAGATACCTCTAAAGTCTTGGACTGCCTATAGAAGTTTTGAGTGCTCCATCACTGGAGAGTTTAAAGAAGAAACTGGACAGGCATTTGTCTCTAATGGTACAAGGTCTCCTGCTTGAACAGGGGGTTGGACTAGAAGACCTCCAAGGTCCCTTCCAACTCTGTTCTGCTGTTATTCTGTCCTCAAGAGCATGCAGGACAGCACTGAAAGCCATGTTCCTCAGCCGTGGAAACTTGGAGATGTATGGAGTTCAACTCCCAGAATTCCCAGGCTGGGGAATTCTGCGATTTGAAGTCCACACTTTCAAGTTGTCAAAGTTGATCAGAAAGAAACAGAGGTACACTTCTTTCCAACTTATCCAACCAATTTTAACTCCTTCTAGAAACACGGAGTATCTTCACAGCCTGTTATTCCAACCAGTGACACAAACCCATCTCTCAATTTGAATATTTTTGACCTAGAAATGTTGGGGGTCTCCAGAAGACCCCCAGACTGGAAAAGACTCAGCAAAGCCAGGCAAAATGAGGCCGAGAGCATTTTCACATGCGTTATGCATTGTTGCTAAACACATTGACCCAACTATGGGAATTGTGAATTTAGTGAATTCAAGATGACTCTTTTCTGAGAATTATAAGGTACACTTGAGTGGTTTAGTCAACTGAAGGACAATATGGACATCCAACCACATAAACCTCATCCTTGGAGAAACCTCTGCTCTGCAGCCAGCTCTGTATTTAGGCAATCTTATAATTCTTTTCCAAAACAACAAATAGTTTGTTTCAATAAAGAATCCAAAGAACTCAGTTACCTACATGAATCTGAGGAAATTGGTTTTCTACAAATCAGGTTCTCTGAGAACATCTGGCTTCCTTTAGCCACCTGATGCTAAATTCCTTTAATCAGGTTAATCCTGGAAGAAAGAAGCCATATCACGTTTTATTCCTGCTCTTACAGCTTTCCCTAAAACGTGTTTAAAGTTGTGTCTTTCACAAAAGGCATGCAGGATTTTGCAATGTGGTTGGGAAGACAGACTTATTGGAGGGAACCTTATGGATGCAAAAATGCAGAAATTTGGGGCTTTTCAATATTTCATTCTTTTCTGCCCAGACCCCAATCTGTAAATATGACATTTTAGGAGGCCATCCACTTGCAATTGGTATCTTACCAATTTATCTTTCAAAATGAATTTGTGAAGGGCGATGGTTTTAGTTGACTTTCAGAATATATTCTCGAATATTTCTGATTTTAGAACAGTCATGAGCTTATCAGAAGACAATCAGAGCTAATTGGGAGGTGCTGTCCAAATCCTATTGTGACTTTGAAAACTCAATAAAAGTTCCTTTTTTAAAATGTCTTTTATGATTCTTCTCCAGCAAGGAAGAAGGGTAATAAAAATGCACACATACACAAGCATACCATGCATGCATATACACGCACACAGAAACACACATAATGGGTTTGTGGAAATAGTCCTAAAGTATGACAAAGTCAGCCAAACAATAATACACAATCTTTTAAATTACGTTGGACCTTTCCTTCAGACACCAGGATGGAAAATTATGGTATATTGCAGAAATTAAAGGTGGCAGATTGCAACCTGTTCTTGAAGTCTCAAGGTAAATAAGAAAGAAAGAAAGAAAGAAAGAGGGAGGGAGGAAGAAAGGAAGAAATAAAAGGGGAAGAAAGGAATAGATTTAGGTAGGTAAGAAAGAAGGAAGGAAGGAAGAATAGGTGGAAAACTAGCAAAAAATAACATGATTTCTTAGCAGAAGTGCACTAGTGACAGAACATTTGCTAATACTAACCAGCCCCAACAAACATTTATTTGACAGCATTTTAAAAATCTGTGCATAATCTTGATACAGCCACATTTTTTTTACTCCAGAATCAATTTTGCACCAAGTACCTTTTGCCTATTCCTGGATTAGATTATTATAATCCCTCCAATAAATTGAAGAAATAAGTATATCGAACCGACTGAATTCACCCACACTCGAACTCCCAATAAATTAATCAAGTTTAAGCCCATCGTGCAAGTCACGGGACGACGGCTCCCGGGTTGATTCCACGCGAGGGCTAAACCCAGCCCGAGATACACATTAAAGACCCTTCCTCACAATAATTAACCAAAAATAAAAAATAAAACCAGACAAGGCAACAAGACACGGAGCGAGGATTCGCCGCCTGACTTACCAGCGCAAAGATGGACGTTAAAGCGGAGCAGCAAACAAGGAATCTCAGACCGTGATAGATCAAACGGGATCCCATAGCCAAGGGGGGTTCTGGAAATATCCAAGGATCGCAAGAGGATGGAGGGAGTCGATCCTGTAATCCAGTGGATCCTTCTTGCACTTCTTTGCTGTCAAAATTGGATTAGCCCAAAGGAGGAAGAGAAGACAGAGAAAGTCTCTGGCCAAGTTCACACGACCTAAAGTCCACAGAGTTTAAAAATCTGCACTGATGAGGTCGGGGGGAAGCTGAATTAGAGGATTAGAAGGTATTCCCGGGAGGGGGCGATCCTCGAAGATCGCAAGGAGCATCAGATTCTGCTGGTGGCTTCTCTTGGGGCCGCGCATCTGCCCCGGAGCCGAGAAATGAAATCCATGTGTCAAATCTCCCAATGGGTTTCCTCCCGCCCCCCTTCTGTTCTCCTCTCTCTCTCTTTCTTTTTTTAATGAGGCAAGGGGGGAGTTCAGATAATTTATTTGTCAAGCCCCGGGGAAGGTGGGGGAAAGCGAAAGGGGAGGGGCCGGGAAGAGAAGGTGGGGAGAAAGCCCTGGAAAACCACTGAATTTATTTTTAGCTGCAGAAAGTTGGTCGTTGGGCAATTCAATTAAGAAAGGGGGGAAGGAGGGAGCGAAGGAGAGAGAATCCTTCTTGGACGATTTGCACCAAACAAGAAGGAAGGAAGGGGGGGGGGNGGGGAAGGAGGGAGCGAAGGAGAGAGAATCCTTCTTGGACGATTTGCACCAAACAAGAAGGAAGGAAGGGGGGGGGGAGAGAATAGAAAGAAAAAGAGGAAGAAAGGAGGAAGAAGAAGGAAGAAAAAAAGGAACGGAGAGAGGAAAGGAAGGGAAGGAAGCAGGGAAGGAAAGAAGGACAGGAGAAAGATAGGAAGAAAGAAAAAGAAAGGAAGAAAAGAGGGAGAGAAAAAGAGAAGAGAAGGAGGAAGGAAGAGGGAAGGAGAGGAAGAGAAGGAAGCAAAAAAGCAGGGAGGAAGGGAGGAAAACGGCTGGGTTTTCCCAAGAACTCCCAGCGTCTCCAAACCGGACACCTTCAATCCCCCGAGCTGAAAGTAGCTTTCCGAAAGGCCGAGAGAGGTTCGCCTCAAGTCTCCCGCGACCCACAACCCCCACACACTCACACGTACCCTCTTCACACCCTCTGCGTGGCGGAAGGCGAGTAGTCCGGCGTGGCCAGCGGAGCGTCCTGGGACAGCGCGTGGCGCCCAATCGCTCCCAGTTCAAAATTCCTGCCTGCCTGCTTTCTTTCTTTCTTTCTTTCTTTCTTTCTTTCTTTCTTTCTTTCTTTCTTTCTTTCTTTCTTTCTTTCCTCCTTCCTTTCTTCCCTCCTTTCTCTCTCTCCGGCCGCTTCCGAGCCCGGCTCAGAGGGACGAGAAGCGGCGACCTGGCAGCTTAGCCTGCTCTAAGGCGCCGGGAAAGAGGAGAAGGAGACGGCAGCCGAGAGGAAAACAACACCGGAGTCGACCGATTCGCTCCGCCAAGCCCTTCCGCCGCTCGCTCGCCTGTCTCGCCAGCATCGCCTGCCGGGCCGAAGGCCGGGAGGAACCGGGGAAAAGTGGCCGGGGGCAGCCGGGTCTCCCCGGCCTCGCTGCTGCTCTTCCAGCCGCTGCGGAAGGCTCCCAGGTCGGCCCAGAAAAGCAGATTTTATCCTCTTTCTTTTTCTTTTCCCCTTAAAGAGAGGGAGGGAAAAAGAGGCGAGGCGCCCTCCGTCCGCGCCGTCCGGCCCCCGGTCGCATCTTTGGAGCCTCCCGCTGGCCTCCGCCGCTTGGCCGGAGCTCAATCGCCGCCTTCTCCCCGCGTTGTCCGCGCGGAAACCCGCCAGGAAGGCTGGAAGAGGCAGCCTCGGGGCTCCGGCGCGCCGCCGCGGAAAGTGCCCCGCTCTGTCGACCCGCTGCTTGATTTTGAGCCGCTCCGCTCCGTAGACTTCGCGCGTGAAACTGACTAACTCTGTAGCTCAAGCTGAAACCCCCTGGCTCTGGAGACCCTGGACCTTCCTACTGACCCTCTGTAGGCTCTGGAGCTCCGCAGACCAGCTGCTGTCTTTGAAATTGACCAGTTCTGCAGACCAGCTGATACTGACCACTCTCTTTGAAATTGACTATTTCTGCAGACCTGGAGCTGAAATTGGCTGAATTCTGAAGCAAAACACTTAAAATTAACCAGCCCTGCAGACCTGGCTCTGTTAGATCCAGTGCCTGACCAGCTCTGCTAACCTACAGCTTGATATGGACCCGTTCAGTAGACTCCTGTGAAATTGGCTAATTCTACAGCTTCTGGGGAGGGGAAGGCTGAAATTGAATGGACCCACAGGCCCAAACTTCATATTGACCCTCCTTGTGTCTGAAATTGAAAGGTTCTGCCAATTCAGTGCCTGAAATTGACTAATTCTTCAACCTGGGGCTGAGATTGACTGTTTCTGCAGATCCAAGACTTGATACTGAGCTACTCTGTACATATCATTTCTGAAACTGACGAGGTGTGTTTCCCGGATGTTGAAATGGAGTGGATTTACAGACATAACATTTGAAATTGACCAACTCTGACTTGATCTCCAGTGCCTGCGCTTAAATTGGCTGGATCTACAGATGTGCAGCTTCATACCAAAGCCCTCTGTAGACGCCATGTCTGAAATGAATTACTTCTGCAAATCCAGTGCTGAAACTGACTGCTTCTGCAAATCTAGAGGATTTGAAATTGACCCATTCTCCAGACTCTGCACCTGAAATTGACTAATTCTGTAGACCTGGAGCTTAAAATCAACCCATTCTACAGACACTGTGCCTAAAATTGACTAATTCTGCAGCCCAACACTGCAATTAATTGGATCTGCAGATCTGGCACTTAAAATTAAAACCAGCTTTGCAAACACAATGTTGACATTGACCAGACCTGCAGCATGATATTGATTGCTGTACAGGCTCCATGTCGGAAACTCACCAATTCTGCAAATGAGATGCCTGTAATTGACCCTCTTTGCAAACACAGTGCTTGAAATTGACCAATTCTGCAGACTTCATACCTGAAATTGACCAGCTCTGCAGGCCAAACCCTTGTAACTGACCAGCTTTCTAAACCTGGTGCCTGAAAATGACTAAATTTTCCAGCTGAAATTGAAAAACTCTGCAGGTCTGGTGCTTCTATTGCTGAACCCCTACCCAAAATAATAATAATTAAGGCCAATTGTCATTTTAATTCTTGGCACTCTGGCTGCAGCCAGGTCCCAGCCTTGCTAGAGTGATCAATGGCCTGATATCAGTTTTCTAAATCTACTTTTCAATCCAATTAACCTGTTTCTAAGATGGAAAAACAGTGCAGGAGATGTCAGTATACCCCAGCATCTTTAGGTAGCAAAGAATCGACAGGCAATCAGCAGGTGTTTCGAAGAAGTGAATATTTAGAATTTAAAAAGTCATCTGGTGTTTTAAAGACTGATTTGGAACGCTCAAAGCTCCTGCCTCGAACAGCCCAATTTGTGAGATTCATTCTCTTATATTTCTTATATTTTTAATCTTCTCGGACTTTTTCTCCTGGCAGATAAATCAAGAGAAAAGCACCACCTGGGAATAACATCTGCACGCCAAAAAAGCCGACACCAATTACTGAAATGCAGAAAGGCAAATACTGATTAAAAATATCATTTTACCCCTCACATTCTCTGCTCTTGATTCTAAACGCAGGCAAAGAGAAGATTGAAAAGGGTTTTATCTAATTCAAGTTAGAATTATTATTAATGAATAAATTCCCATTGCTTTCCAGCAAGAATGCATAGAATCCATTTTTGGAAAATGGAGGTTTTGCTAACAGTTTATTTAATTTAATTTTCAGGGATAATATGGAACATTTAGATGGAGTTTTTCACCCTGGGAAACGAGAACATGTGTGAACTGTTTTGATGGGTGGAAATTGCAAATATTTTTTGGAAAGCAAAATCTAAGGCCTCAATTATCTGTGGCATTTTGATAACAACTTAGTAAATTTATACACACACCCACTCAATCCCCTAAACTGGGGGTCTTTCTGAGGGTAGATTGAACATTTTATTTCCTTATTTTTATGTTTCAGGGAAAGAGGTTAGCATTAGTCCATTGAATGTTACAAATTCACACCAAACACAATTTCTTCTCTTTAACACGCTCAAATTCAGCCAAACAAACCAGCATCTAGTAAATTAATTGATTAGTTAATTTTAGAGAATTTATATAGCTGTCCCCTCACTTTCAGTGACTGTAGGTGGCTTATAAAAAAATAAAAGCAATACAGGTATTCTCTACTTGCAACAGTTCGTTTAGTGACCAAAGTTACGACAACACCAAAAAAAAAGATTTATGGCTGTTTTTTACATGACCATTGCGGCATTTTCCCATGATCACATGATCAAAATTCAGGTGCTTGGCACAACTGACTCATACTTATGATGGTTGCAGCATCGCAAAATCACATAATCCCCTTTTGCAACCATCTGACAAGGTCAGAATGGGGAAGCCAAATTCATTTAACAACCATGTGACGAGTTGAACAACTGCAGGGATTCAGTTAACAACTGTAGCAAGAAAGGTCATAAATTGTGGTCGTAAGATCGAGGACTATCTGTATATAACCATAAATCCTGCACAAAATCTTAAAGAAGAACCTGAGAATGTGTGACCGTGAATGTTGGTTTGTTGGTAGGCCACAGGATGTCAGATCTTTGACTTCTTCCAGAAATAGATTTGTTCCTTTCTTCACCTTTCATCCGCCCACAGAGAAAAATTGCAGGTCATCAGATCTTGGAAAAATTAACTATTTACCAAGCTGTTGTGGTTGTGCAACGCGGTGTGTGTTATGGCTGCATTTGATAAAGCAACCTTTGCTTTCGAATGCCAGACAGGTGGACTTCCCTCGCAGAATCTTAAATAATAATTTAAAGCCTTAAATAATATTTTATTACTTAATAAAATTATGACCTTACTTAAGAATCCCACTTAACCAGCATCTGAGTGAGCTACCAACCTGGTTTCCTCTCGTCCAAATGTAGAGTTAACCGACATTAATACAGGTTCTTACCTAGCCTTCAAATTAAATACAAGCAGTCCTCGACTTACAACCACCGTTCAAAGTTACAACCATGCCGAAGGAAGTGGTTTATGATGGGTCCTCGCATTTATGACCATTGTAGCATCCATGTGGTGATGGGAGCAATATTTGGTTGCTTGGCAACCGGCAACAAACGTAGCATCCCAGAATCACAGTTTTCGTTTTCCTTTTAATTAATGTATTGTTCTTAATTACTGTTTTTGTACTTTACTATAGGTAGTCCTTGATTTACAACAGTTCATTTAGTGACTGTTCAAAGTTATAACGGCATTGAAAAAAAATCAGTGTATGCTTGTGTTTTCACACTTATGACCGGTACAGCATTCCTCAGGGTCACGTGATTAAAATTTGAGTGTTTAGCAACTGACTCATATTTATGACGGTTGCAATGTCCCCAGGTCATTTGATTCCCTTTTATGGCGTTCTGACCACCAATGGGGGAAGGTGAATTCGTTTAACGACCGTGTTACTAACTTAACAATTGCAGTGATTTGGTTAACAGTGGCAGGAAAAGTCGTAAAACTCAAGTCATAAAATTCAGGGGCCCCCCAGCCAAATCTCTGTATCTCTGATGTGATCCAGGCCGTTGGGGACCCTTGAAATCTCGAATTCATGGGAAATTATAACCCTTTTTCTGTGATTAGGAAGGAATCTGGAGATTTGATGCAGAGCTGGCAACATTGACGTCAATAGGACTTCTCTGGAGCAAGTGGTTTGGATGGGTTTTCTAGGGAGGTCTCTCGTCTGAAACAGCCCACGATCCTTAAGTACATATTTATTTAGGTTACCCTGGCCTGAAATAGATGCATTTGTGGTTGTTTCAAGGAACGGCTCTTCATCTCCCAGCTGCCAGAATGAGGGAGATTGCCAGTAGTGGAAGAGGAGCGTATTTATGTTAAGGGCAAGAAAAGGAAGGGAGGGAGGGAAGGAAGGAAGGAGAAAAGGAGAGAGGGAAAGAAGAAGTGAGAAGAAAGAAAGGAAGGGAGGAAGGAGAGGGGAAAAAGGAAAAGATGAGAGGAAGGAAAAGAAAAGGAAGGAAGGAAGGAGAAAAGGAGGGAGGGAAGGAAGAGGCGAGAAGAAAGAAAGGAAGGAAGGAAGGAGAAGGGGAAAGGAAAAGATGAGAGGAAGGGAGGAATGAAAAAAAGAAAAAGGGAAGGAAGAAGGAAGAAGAAGGAAAGGAAGAAAGGAAAGAAAGAAAAAGGAGGAGGGAGGAAGAAAGGGAGGAAGGAGAAAAGGAGAGTGGGAAGGAAGAAGCGAGAAAGGAAAGGATGAAGGAAGGAGAAGGAAAAGATGAGAGGGAGGAAAGAAAGAAAGAAAAAAGGGAAAGAAGGAAGGAAGGAAGAGGGAAGGAAGAAGTGAGAAGAAGAAAAGGATGGAAGGGAAAAGGAGGAAAGGGAAAGGATGACAGGAAGGGAAGAAGGAAATAAAGAAGAAGAAGCAAAGGAAGGAAGAGGGAAAGAAGTGAGAAGAAGCAAAAGGAAGGAAGGAGAAGGAAAGGAAGCAAGGGAGGGAAGAAAAAAGGAAGGAAGGAAGAAAAGAAGGAAATGAAGGGAGGAAAGGAGAAAGGAAGCTTTACAAAATCTTCCCTCCCTCCTTCCTCCCCTTCTTTCCCCACCCCTCCCTTCGCTTTTCTCCTTCTCTCTTTCTTTCCTGCAGTCTCACTAACTCCCCTTCGTTTTATCTCCTCCTCCACTCCTGATAGAGCAGGGAGGTCAGTTACAGCCGCTGAATAAAAAAATCATTGAGTCGCACAGAGAGCCGTGTCCCCCTCCCCCTCCCTGTCGACTTGGCTCTCTCCCGTCTGAATTGGCACTCGGGACAACCCCAGAAATTCTCCCTCCCCACGCTCAGGTAAAACCCTTCTCAGCTTCCCACCAAGAATTTTGCTTTTTCTTTCTTCGGCTTCCGATTTGGCAACAGGCTCTCTGTTGGTGCAGAGTAACCCAATAACCAAGTGGGAAGAGACCTTGGAGGTCATCTAGACCAACCCCTTGCTCAAACATTTCCCATTTCAGACAAACAGCTGTCCAGTCTCTTCTTGAAAACCTTCATTGTTGAAGCATTCACAATTTCCGGTGGCAAGTAGTTCCACTGGTTAAGTAGTTCCTCCTTGATTAGTTTCCACCCGTTGCTTCTTATCCCTCCTTCAGGGTTTTGGAGCATAATTTGACCCCTCTTCTTCTTTGGGGCAGCTGCTTAAATACAGGTAGTCCTCAACTTAGGACTGCCATTGACCCCCAAACTTTTTGCTGCTAACCAAGACCTCTATTATGTTTTGCCCCATTTTATGACCTTCCTTGCCACAGTTCTTAAGTGAATTACTCTAGTTGTTAAGTTAGTCACACGGTTGTGAAGCGAATCTGGATTCCCTTATTGACTTTGCTTGCCAGAAGGTCGCAACAGGGGATCACATGAAAACCCCCTGCAGGATAAACAGCAAACCTTGTGTGACTGCACGACAGACACAAGCCAACCAGGGTTTCCTCTGCAAACCACCTGGATCTGGGATCTGAAATCTCCTGGATCCCTTCACCGCTTAGAGTTGAACATTGTAAAAAGAGACTGGACTGCCCTCTATCAGAAATGGTGTAAGGTCTCCTGCTTGGGCAGGGGGTTGGACTAGATGACCTACAAGGTCCCTTCCAACTCTGATTNAGAAATGGTGTAAGGTCTCCTGCTTGGGCAGGGGGTTGGACTAGATGACCTACAAGGTCCCTTCCAACTCTGATTATCTGGACCCACAGAGTAAATGAAAGAGAGTGGAAATTCCAGCACTGGTGAAATTCCACTTTCTGTGAGAATAGGGGAAAGGCAGGATACAAGCGAATCCTTGACTTACAACCTCTCGTTTAGTGACCATTCAGCAAAGCTTCAGTGGCACTGAAATAAAAACTTACGACTGTTCGGAACACTTATGACCATTGTGTCATGCCCAGGGTCATTGGGTCAACATTTCGACATTTGGCAACTGGCTCGTATTTATGACAGTCCCAGCATCCTGTGGGTCACGTGATCCCCTTTTGTGACCTTCTGACGAGCAAAGTCCATGGGCAATCCGGATTCACTTAATGACTGCAGTGATTCACTTAACAACAGTGGCAACAAAGGTCTTAAATTAAGTTGACTGGAGGATTCCGGGAGCTGAAAGTCCTCCCCTGTTCAAGCATCCTGGTTGGGGGATTCTGGGAGTTGGAGTCCTTCCCTCTTAAAGCATCCTGGTTGG
>BHFT01083457.1:0-10863 GCA_004320025.1 Laticauda laticaudata | reverse complement strand
CCCCAAAATTTTGCTCGTCCGCTGTGTCCTTTATGCATACGTTTTGTGTCCGTCGGCCAGTGGGACCGGGCCTTAAGGAATCCTAAGTGATCTGATACTAAATAGATAAATAAATACAATTATATGATACAATATTTGTCCTGTGTATAATTGGCTGATAGAATATATTCCAATGTTCTTATAATTCAAAACAGTTCTTTCTTTCAGTCACAGGTTAATGAATCTCTTCTACTTACAGTAAAACAGTTTACCAGAGTTTAATGTTCTCAATGGCCATCTACAAAAGTTGCACAGTCACTCCTCGTTTCGTTTGAATTCCTATCAGATCACTTTTCTCTGTTCAAATAATCCCAGCACTTTCGTTCTGAAAGTCAAAGGGAAATAGATCCTTCAAAAATATCCTCTCAACTCTCTCACCAGACTCTGATTTTCTGTCAAGATTCCTCTTATTTTCTTGTTTTCACTGTTTTCTCAGCATTAGGGGTGGTAAGCTAAATCACTGCTGCCGACTTCCACTCACCTCTTTCACCGTGGGCTTCCTTGATACACGTAAATATCCATTCCAGTGATCCACTATCCCAATTATAATCCAAATGGAATTTCCAACCTTGTTAGATTGCCACTCCTTCATCCACTATCGTCTCGCTGCTTCCTTTCTTGATAACTTGTCACATCTCCAGGTCTGCTCGCAAAGGGCTGACTTCTTCCACCTCGGACTTCGGGCTCTTTTCTTTGACGTTTTGGGATCGCAACCTCCTGAATTGCCTCCAAGAATTTCTCCTCACTTTGTTAATCCCTCCAGGACCCAAAACCACCACAAACAGCTGTCCAGAGGCGAAAAACCCAGCAGAGGAAATCAGAGCAGATTTCTCCTGCACCGCCACAATGCAATGTCACCGGAAGTCCCTGCCTTTTTCAATTCTATCATAATTATTTCCTTATTCAACATTTCTATTTTTTCTTCAATTATTGGAGGTAAACCTTTCCCTTTTTGGTACCGATATATATTCTCATTCACTATTTTTTCCTGTCTATACAACCCTTCAAAATATTTTTCTGCAATACTTTTTTTTTCTTCCATATTATCAGGTTCCCGTTTTCATCCTGCAATTGTTGTATCAATCTTTTCTTCTCTTTTTTAAATTTGTATGACAACCATCTTCCTAATGTCAACTCATAAAATATTTCTATGGTCTTTTTAGAATTGCCAACAGAAAGGGAGGGGGGAGTACTGCGGCAGCTTGCAAACTGAAAGTGCATTTCATAAATGTTTTCAAAGATAGTAACTAGGTGACTGAAGTTTCTGCCACACAAAATTCTAACTGGAGAGCATGATTGATGACTCTTGGCTATAGATGTGAGAATATGAATTAAGATACATCCAGGCGGTGGGTGAAAACCAGGGTCAAGGGTGACAATGAATTATGTGTCTCAGAGTCAACTACACCCAGGCAGTGCCAGATATGTTAACTCTGTAAAATCCTTTTTACCTGGTTTGTTAGCATGTTCAAAAAAAATTGTTTTACAAATTTTAAATTTTGTGCCCTTCTTCCTGTGTCAATAAATTTAATTTGTGTCTGACCAGGACCATTTCTCCCTTCATTTTATCATTTTGTGGCTCTTTTTGTAGTGTGGATTCCAATTTTTTGACATCTTCCCATATTTTTTTGTTTCTGTTTTTCCTTATTTCTTCCAGCAATATATGTTATCATTATTCCACGTAGATAAGCTTTAGTAGTTTCGCATAGATTCTGTAATGTTGTAAGTTGTTTCATGTTCTCCTTGAGAAATTATTCCAGTTCTTTTTTAATCATTCAGAAGTATTCTTTTTTCTTCAGAATCTGTGGATTTAATGTCCATCTTTTTTTTATTTTGACCTTTCCAAATTACTTTCAAGGGATTATGATCTTCCCATGTATTTGGCATAATTTTATTGTATCTATGTTATTTCCCATTTCCTGGTTCATCTAAACCATATCTATCCTTGACCATGATTTGTGGGGATTAGAACAAAAAGTATATTTGGGTTTAGATCTCCTGCAAATTTAATTTATTTGTCATCTTGAAAAATAACTTTGGTAGAATTTTCCTTTTCTTCTTCTTTTTTTTTGTTACTTATATAATCATTTTTAATGTCCACCACTGCATTAATGTCATCCACTAGGCATATGTTCTCCTGTCTTGTTTCTATTATTTTTCCATACAATTTGCTATAGAATTCTTTCTGATTATCATTTGGAACATAGATTACCACCAATAGCATTTGTTTCTGATGTATCATTACTTCAGTCATTAATATTCTTCCATTTAGGGAAGGGTGGAGTCCCTGGCAGCTGCTCAGAGGCAGCTTTCAAGTGTTCAGTCTCCCCCCCTTGACTACCACTCTGCCTCTCCACCAGGTTTTCCTGTTGAGGGGGGCTTCCCCAGCTTCCTCACTCTCTCTCCTTTTCACCACCATATAGTAGGGCTCATTTATCTAACTGGATGACTCTAGTATTACTGCCTCCATCATCTTCGGCACTACCATGAACTGGATGGTTTCTTGGTGCTGGCCTATCTCTAGCTGCATGGTCTCTGTCAGGTACATTGCTGGGAAGCTTCCTATCAGCGAGCCATCCACTTGCTCAAATTGCATGGATTGGGACAGCTTTTTCACTCATATCCCCAGCTTCAGCACCATTTGCATTCTTATTAAACACTGAGTGCAGCCTAAGTGCCTTCATTTCTCCCTGAGCTCCCAACTTTGGCATTATGATCTTCACCAGGATTGAAAAGGAGCTGATGGTTCCACTTACTCCCCTTCATCCTCACTCTCATAAAGGGTCAGCTGCTGGTCCTCCTCAGTTGGGGATCCCTCCCCCTCACTGATAGGGGAGGAAACCTCTATGACCTGGTGTGCCACATTTTATTTCTCTTGCTCCTTCTGCTGCAGCTTCTTTGCCTTGGCAGTGGTAGGGGCCTTTGCTGCTGATCGGGGAGCAGTTGCCAGGTACTCAGCTGCCCTATGGCACTGCTGGCCATACTGGAAGCAAAAGACAGCCTCGTGGCTTAGGATGTTGGGGAAACAGCTGCCTGGGTGGATGTGTTGTGGTTAGCTGGCAGCAGGTGCAGATGACTGAGGAGAGCGAGGATGCTGATGAGGGGCCAGGACCATCAGGGAATTGACTGCTGCCTTCAGAGATTGTGGGGGCTGGCAGCAGTGATGAGGTTGAGGAGACTGTGCCAAGTGGACATGAACAAAGGATTACTCAGAGGAAAGAACAATTACAGCAGCACAGGTGACTCGGGAGTAAGGCTGCAAGGTAATGGCCCCTCCCTCAACAGGATAAAAGCCAGGTTTGAAAAAGCATTCTTTGCAGAAAGCAAAGAAGCTGTGAAGTTCAACTTGTGGACATCTTAGTTGATATTTGGAGAATCTTGTAAATTAGTTCTTATCTCTGGATTTTTGGCAGCATTGATGAAAAACTTGGCAAGGCTCTTTTTTGTTGGAGCTAATTAGTGGAAAGCAGCTTTTTATCTGTAAAGGAACAGCATTCGTTATTAAACCTTGAAAGGTGGGAGCTGCTGCCTTTGTCTGTTTGCTCTTTGGGAACCTGGTTGGGTCAGAACAGTATGCTGGCCTCTGTCCCAGTAGGCATCTTTCTTGGCTCCTCTTTGGTTTGGCTTCAGAGTATCCTGAATATCTTGTATTCTCTTATGTTGAGATCCACCACCGTCGCCATCCAATATCAATCATGGATCCAGTTGAGTATTCTCTGGGACAGGCAGGTGTGGAATAGCTCTCAATTAAAGCCATCTTTGAAATGGCAGACCAGTAGCTGCTCTGGCCAGTGCCTTAACTTGCCTGCAACTCTTCAGAACTCCTGAATGTATTCTTCCACCAGTCAATTCCCTTGTCTATGAGCCTGTATTTCTGATTCAGCTTTCCGGATTTGGGTCTCATCTTCAAATCTGTCTCTAAATCCTCTAAGAAGTCATCAGTTTTCCCTAGCTCCAGTGGCCTCTACATTGTGGATGCCCATCACCCACTCTGCCGCTTTTCTTTTGAGTTTAGCAGTCATGGCATTCACCATTGCCACCTCATTGGGATAGGCTGGGATGTACTGGCCCAGGTGGGCTCATATCTTTGTCATTTGTGTCCTAATTTCTGGCTCTGCATTCATGCTCTGTATTTTATTCAAGATCTCCCTACATCTTCTTGTCAAAGTATTTTCCTGGGTTTCCAACACAATTTCTTCCCAAATTCTACTTATCTTTATTTTTGTCTCTTTTATTTCTTTTTATCCAATAATCCAACAATCTTTTATTCAAACCAACGTTACTTCTCAGACAAAGAATTCAATGTCCAATGTCCAGGAGTCTTTGGATCCCCAAATTAGTCAGTCTGTTCTTCTATATAATCCAAAAGTGGAATCAGTCTATATTGAAACTTTCCAGGGTCTTTTTAATAATAAAAGTTTCCCTTTAAATCTTCCAAAACCAGGCCTTTACAGGATTTTTGGGAATATATTGCACCTTCCTTTGACAGCAGGTGGCACTCTTGCATCAGTATTTACTTTATCTTGTCTTTCTTATTTCTTGTTCAAGAATTTTACTCAAATTCTCCAAATGTAAATATGATATTAACTTTTTATATAGGTAGTTTCAGCATCTTACAATGCCTATCCACAGCAATGTTTGTCCAATTTAAAAGTCCAATTTTCTGTATTTTTAGCAAATTTTTTGTTTTCTTCTTTTCCCTTCATTTTAAAATCTTAAGATTTTATTCACAGTGTTAGGTCGCTGCCATCTTGGCTGTCTCTTCTTCTTGCCATGGCACAGAGGGTAAAGAAAGCCCTGGGGCCCTGCAGGGGAGTTGCGTTCTCCCCTGGAAACTTGCAGGATGCCCCTCTTTTGCTTCACCTCTCCTCCAAGGTGGTTTTGTCTTTTTCTGGAGTCCATGAGTAAGGGGAAGCCAGTGCAGGGATGGAGAGCTCCGTTCCCTTGCAATTCATATTGTGCCACAATGTCACTTCTGGTCTGGAAACTTTTTACCTAATAACTTCAAATAATCCTGCCAAAATTTAGACATAAACTGCACATTGATCAGAGCTAATTCTCTCCAGGGCTCCATGGAGCCTATACACATGTTGCAGAAAGAGTTTTGCTAGAGTTCATGCCGAGAATATTTTGGGGCAAGTCATGAAATGCAGCTGCTTACAGAAGAGGTTGGTAATGACCACAATCATGGAGTTTCTGAAACTTTTTGGTAGTTCCACAGTAAAGTACATTGGACTCTTGCCTGCTGAAGACCTCTTCTAATCCCCTATATACCTCAGGATATGAGAAATTGATCCTGTTGGTGAGTAACTGCCACATCTTCCCCTTTCACTATCTTAATAACAGGTGTGTGGCAATTCAGCTTTACTTTATGGGTTTTATGGGCTTTTTCTCAGAGTGCTTAGAATAAGCTGGAAGGGACCTTGGAGGTCTTCTAGCCTCCTATACCATTTCAGATAAGTGACTATCTAGACTTTCTTTAAAATATCCAATGATGGAGCGCTCATGATTTCTGGAGGCAAGCTGTTCCACTGGTTAATTGTCCTCACTGTTAGGAAGTTTCTTCTTAATTCTAGGTTGCTCCTCTCTTTGATTAGTTTCCAACCATAGTTTCTTGTCCAGCCTCTGGTGCTTTGGAGAATAATTTGACCCTCTCTGCTTTGTAACAGCCCATCAAATACTGGAATATTGCTATCATGTCACCCCTAATTCTTCTTTTCTTTAGACTAGCCAAGCCCAAATCCTGCAGCCATTCTTTATATGTTTTAGTCTCCAGGCCTTTGATCATCTTAGTTGCTCTTCTCTGAACTTTTTCCAAAAACTCAAAATCTTTTTTGTAGTATGGTGACCTAAATTGGTTGCAGTATTCCAGTGTGGTCTTACTAGGGTTTTATAAAGTGGTACTAATACTTCATGTGATCTTGATTCTATGCCTCTATTGATACAACCCAGGATTATTTTTTTTTGGCTGTTCCTGAACACTGCTGGCTCATATTCAAGTGATCATCCACTAGGACTTCAAGGTTGCTCTCACAATTACTGTTTTGGAGCCAGGTCTCTCCTAATCTGTACTTATATCTTTAATATTTCCTGCCTAAATGTAAAATTCTGCTTTTCCCCATACTAAAATTCATTTTGCTGGATAGGGCCCATTGTTCAAGTTTAACAATCTTTTAAAAGTTTCTTCTTCCAGGGTATTGATGGATTCTATTTTTTCAGCCAGGAAAACCCAAGTATTATTGGGTTAGTCATACCAGAGCCCACAATAAAGGTTATAGTTTCCTTGTAGGACTGTATCTTTAATTTTATGGGTTCTGTTAAAAATGTGGCAGGGTTCTGCCTGTTAGGGTCCCATCCACTTGGGAGAATGCTAGGAAAATACATATATACAATGTACCATGAGGGATTCATTAGAAGGAAAACTTCATAACAGAATAGCTTCATATTTGAGGACACTTTTTGCAAGCAGTAATTGCAAAATTATGTCATATCAATATTTTTCCAATCAGGTATTACCCCCCCCCTTCCCGAATAACAATATAATGTTTGCACAGTGCTGTGGTAACTGGATTATAGAAAAGGGGGATTTCCCTTCTAAACAATGCTTATTGAAGGTGTCTGGATCAGGACACACAAGCCCAGATGGGAGCAGGACTAATGCAAGCACTGAATCCAGGAACCAGAATTCTGTCAATGAGAACACCACCATCCACAAATTTTACCCAACTATAGTATTACAAAAGGAAAAACAAAAATCACTTTGCTTTGGTTTCAAATAAACTGGTACTGAGCTGGAAATAAGTGGATTCAGTTCCTTTAACCAGCTGCTGCTGTAAATTTGAACTTCTAAATTAAAAAAAAATTCAGATAGAGCTATGATTAATCTCATCCCTTATTTTTCTACTTACCTTGTTATTCATTTCCTCACTCTCTTTTTTGCAAGTTGTGCCCTTTTCTTTGTGCTTTTGATTTGATTTCCTTTTTAAATCTTATTGTTAACCTGTTACAATTAGATTAACTTAAATGAGGGATCTAGCAATAAATTAATTATTACTAGATTCCTCAGCACTTGAAGAATTGAACGGGTTTTGGGTTTGTTTTGTCCTCTTTTGTTTTATTAGTAAAGTCCTTAGCTGGAAAGGGATTATCTGCTATCTTCTGTATAGTTTCCTTGGCTGATCATAAATAAATTAAATAAATTAACAGATTTAGAATTAATTAGTAGATACTTGAATGGGAGATGCCCAAGAAAGAATAGACTGTAGATTAGACTGAGAAACTCTCAGAGGGCAATGGCAAACTATTTCTGTATGATTGTCAATACAATCCAGAAGGGCAAGTTAAACAGGTTCAAATACAAAGTTATAGTATTTTGTTGGTAAAAATCCAAAACCCATCTTGCTGATGAATGTACTGGAGATCTAGCATAAAATTTGCAAAATCTGAATTACAAGTGGTGCTTAAGAATTAAAGTACCTGAGATTCAAAATGATGATTCTCATTTTATCACATCATGCCTAGATCTAACTGCAACTGATGATACTAAAGATATCAGAACTGAGTTTACAGATAGCATTGAAGAAGAAGTACAGAATGGCTCTCACCTACAGGAAAATCCTCAAAGCATTCAAAATGGGATATCTGCAATGGTGGTAAGAACAATGTTGTGAACTATTCAAATTCTGAAAGTTTGGGGAACAAGGTGAACTTGAATTATTAGTACACAAGGGTAGATACAATATAGTTGCTGTTACTGAAACTTGGTGGGATTAAACCCATGACTAGATAGATTGCAGACTGGATGGGTTGCATACTGATAGAAGGATACAACTATTTTTTAAAAAAAAATAGATGCCATAAAAGAGGAGGTGGAGTTGCATTATATGTAAAAGACCTCTATATTGCAACAGAAATGTATGAAATCAAAGACAAAAATCTCCTTGGATGCATATGGGTCAATATATTAAAAAAAGAATGACATGGCCATAGGTATATACTGCAGGCCACCCAACCAAGCAGAAAAAAATGTACTTTTTGCTAACCAACTAACAAATGTATGTAGGAAACACACTACATTAATAATGAGGGACTTTAATTATCCTGATATAAACTGAAAGACTAATTCTGCATCAACTGAGAGATTGAACAAGTTCCTGACCAACCTTAGCTAACAACTTTGCCATCTGAAAGATAGAGGAGAGAATCAGAGGAACAGCCATACTGGACTTAATTCTTACTAATAGAGAAAGGATAGAGGGAGTTGAAACCACAGGAACCTTGGGTGAGAGTGACCATGTCATACTAGAATTCAACATAATGTGAACACAAGCAATAGAACACAATACCTAGATCCTAGATTTTAAAAGAGCTGATTTTAACAAACTCAGACAGAACTTGGGAAAGACTACTTGGATGAAAATCTTTAAGGAGAAAACAACCCAAGAAGCCTGGGAAACTGAAAAATATGATCATAAAAGCCCAATTGAGCTGAAAAGCCCACTACCACTGAAAAAGAAAAACAGGAAATCCAAGAAGAAATCAGCATGGCTGCACAAAGATCTCTCTGACAAATTTTAAAGACAAAAAGGACATGTACAAAAAATGGAAAGAAGGACACATAACTAAGGGAGATAGCCAGAATCTGCAAAGGCTCAGAATGAACAGACTTGCAACAAAAGTCAAAAATATTTTTTTTAAAGTTTTTTCTAACATATAAATAACAAGAAAAAAAATCAAGGAAAGTCCACTAAAGAGAGAAGACAGCAAAGAAGTAACAGGCAGCAGAGAGAAAGCAGAACTGTTTAACTCATTCTTTGCATCGTGGTCTTCATGCAAAGAGAAACTATAGCTCAACCTACCAAAAACTTAGTAATCAATGGACATTGCATGGTGGCCACAAATACAGATACAATCTCGATATGAGAAAGATGCTAAAATGTATGGTTTTAATAAAGAATTAACAGAATTGGACCAGATACTAACTGGAACAGATGAAAAACTGATAAAATATATTGCTACTTATTAGGTATTAAATTTGAAAGTGAGCAGGTAAAGGAGACAATGATTGTTTGGGCTAAACATTTTGGATATGCAATAGAACTGAATAAATGGCAGAAATTGTGGGTAGAAATGTAAAATTGACTATGTCATCTGCATATAAAGAAAATGTGTATAAAATGTTTTATAGATGGCATTTTGCACCAACAAGTCTGGCAAAAATGTTTAAAGATAGATCTGCTAAATGTTGGAAGTGCAATCAGATATCTGATTCATACCACCATATGTGGTGGACATTCCCAAAGGCTAAAAAATATTGGACAAAAATATATACTTGGTTGGAAAAAATGATAAATCAGCATATAGACTTGAAACCAGAAATATATTTATTGGGCATCCTGCCAGAAAAATATGATAATAAAAAAATAGATCTGTGAACATCTAGAAATAAACAAAATTATAACTAGTAGCCAGCATGGGGTTGTTAAAAACAGATCATGCCAAACCAATCTTATTTTATTCTTTGACAAAGTTACTAAATTAGTAGACTATCAAAATGTTTTGAACATGGTATATTTAGACTTCAGCAAGGCATTCAATAAGTAAGTAAGTAAGTAAATAAGTAAGGCATTCAGGAAGGCAGTAAGATGCAGTGGCTCAGTGGCTAAGATGCTGAGGTGGCAAATCGAAAGGTTGGCAGTTCAGCAGCTTGAATCCCTAGTGTGATGTAACAGGATGAGCTCCCATTACTTATCCAGCTTCTGCCAACCTAGCAAGTAAAAAATGCAAGTAGAAAAATAGGGACCACCTTTGGCAGGAAGGCAACAGTGTTCTGTGTACCTTTGGCATGCCACCCACATGACCATGGAGACGTCTTTGGACAGCATTGGCTCTTCAGCTTTATAACGGAGATGAGCACTGCCCTCTAGAGTCGGGAATGACTAGCACATATGTGCAAGGGGAACCTTTAACATTCAACAAAGTAAACCACCACCTACTTCTTGGTAAGCTAAAAAAAAATGGAATAGATAGCATCACCACCAGATGGATTTGTAAGTGGCTGACAAACTGTGCTCAGTGAATAATCCTTAATGTTACTACATCTACATGGAGGGAAGTAAGCAGTAGGGTGCTACAAGATTCCATTTTAGACCCAGTACTCTTCATATAAATGACTTATATGAGGGAATAGAAGGTGAACTGATCAAATTTTCAGATGATACAAAGCTGGCAGGAATAGCCAACACCCTAGGTGATAGCAATAGTACTTAGACTGTATATACTGCTTCACAGTGCTTTACAGCCCTCTCTAAGAAGTTTACAGAGTCAGAATATTGCCCCCAACAATCTGGTTTTACTGACCACGGAAGGATGGAAGGCTGAAGATCTAGATGGATCTTGACAGATTTGAACACTGGACCCTATCTAACAAAATGAAATTCATTGTAGAGAAAAGTAAGATTTTACACATAGAACCCCCAAAAGAATACCTACAGATTAGGTGAAACCTAACTTAAAGCAGCAACTATGAGAGGGATCTTGGAGTCCGAGTGGACAATCAATTAAATATGAGCCAGAAGTGTGCAGTCAAAAAAGCCAATGCAATCCTAATTGCATTAACAGATGGATTGAATCAAGATCACATGAGGTACTAGTACCACTTAATAAAGCTTAATAGACCACACCTATAATACTGCATCCAGTTTTGGTCACTACAGTCTAAAAAGAATGCAAAGAAGAGCAACAAAGATGATTAAGCCCATGTCACACCGCCCAACGGATGCAAAAAGGACACAGCGGACGAGCAAAATGTTCCATCCGTTGTTA
>BHFT01083456.1:0-22932 GCA_004320025.1 Laticauda laticaudata | reverse complement strand
GACCGTGCGTACCAACATACAAAAGTCATTTATTCAAAAGTGCAGTTAGTAAAACGCGAAGTCTGTTACGGCCCCGAAACTTGCGGGCAGTCCTTGTATATTACACGCTAGCCTGCCCGGCTCGTAACCAATGCCTAGCTCGTCTGCGCAATTCGCGCCCTCTTTCTCACTCTTATTTGGTATTGGATCTCTTACCGTCGCAACCCAATCCAATGCTTTACTTTAGGGTTGACCAATCAGATTCTGCATAGTTTCGGACAGTAATCAACTCATTTGGAACAGACAACAACCCTCCCTCCTTAGTTCAGTTTCCGTATGTTGATGGGCTCTTGACATGTAAGCTTCGCGCACGGTAGGCGGGCTTTTCCTGGACTCCGACTGGCATTTGCACAGTTTCACTTTCGTTGACGGAAGACTTCGACCCGGTTCGGAGGGGCTGCTGTTGTTGTCCGTGCCTTCTCTCTCGGGAACCCGTCTGGCCGCCCCACGCGGTAGACCAGCATTCCCCTGCGCCTGACGTTCTCTCCTCACGCGCCGCGCTCACGTCTCTCTGCCGCCCCACCGCTCCCCTCCTCCATTTCCTCCGGCCACGTCGAGCTGGCCTGGCGTCCCTTCCGATGGGCTCTTCCCGCCAGTCTCTTCCAAAACAGTGAGCTTTTACTTTGCTTTCCTCTTTGTAGCACATCCTCTTCTCGGTTTTGTTTGTATCGGCCTTTCTTCATTTGTCTTCTCGCCACTTTCCCCCCCCCCCCCCCTCGTTCCCAACCACGCGCTTTTTCTCCTGTATCGGGTGCCCTACTCGCTCTCGTATCTTCGTCTCCTCACTGTTTCCGCGAATCGCGAGCCTGGTCTAATGTGCCGCTTCCATTTCCTCTCTTCCGTCAATTGTTAACGCCGGCTAAGGATTTTGGGGCCCCCCTGGTTTATTTGCGTTGTATTTGTCCTGGTAGCCAAACAGGGTCCCCGGGTGTGAAGTTTTTCGCGCTTAAACCACTCCGCCTATCTTCCAAATTTTCTAAATCCGCTGCTAGAGGCCAGTCCGTCCGGGGCGGGGGGTTTCTGCCGCTCAACAATGTGGTTGCAGTGATCCTAATCGAGGATTAGATCTTATTGCCTCCCGAGTGAGAATTCCAGTGCGCCTGACGTTGGTGTGGTCGTCCGGTACTGCCGCGCGTTATGTGCTGGAGACCGTGCGAGCAATCGTTTTATCTTCTCTGTTTGCCGACATCTCCGTACTTCCTCTTCTCAAGATACCGTCTTCTGGTGTAACCGGGACCATTCTCTGGAGCCCTGCGCGTTTGCAGCTTGTCGGTGCGCCGCACGGTTAGGGCATGTCTGCATTATACCTTAGGGAAGCTACGGTATTGCCTCCAAATTGTAGGCTGCTTAAGCTGCTTCGCCCTAGTTATCTGATCACCGAGTGGACGTCCAGCTAGACCATGGGTTGGCAAAAAGGTTGTTCCTAGTTGTCCTTGATTACGTCTTCTGTTGTCGTTGATGGCCATGATTCTTACTTCTAGCCATTATGAATAGGCATTCAACGACAATCAGGAATGTATGGCCCCTTGGTATGGGCACGGTCTACCTCGTGTTTTTCCGAACAAAACAGCTTACTCATCCCTTCTCTGTTTCTAAGATCTATATTCCTTACAAAGGAAAACACTCACTCACACACATGCACACACATCCTTCATCTCTGTTAATATTTATTGAACTTCATTAGTCATTACCCTTAGGCTAGCCTTCCTCCTCATGTGGAAAGTATATGAACGACTATTCTGCTCAGACAATACCTGCTACATGAGGATCTACCACAGTGGTCTCCAAACTTGGATAGTTGGCTGGAGAATTCTGGGAGTTGAAGTCCACAAATCTTAAAGTTGCCAAAGTGCATCTAGGAAGCCCCCAAATAGGAGACCAAGGCAACCCTACTCTCCCACTGTGGTTCCTGTCCACCCAGTTATATAGAGGTGAATGGATTCTGTGTCAGGAGACAGCTCTTAGTCATCAAAGTTAATGACCACAGATAGATCTGTACTTTGTGAATTTGTCTAGTCCCCTTTTGATTCCATCCATATTAACAGCCAACAACCCATCTTGTGGCATATGTTCCACAAACTGGTATATCCTACGTGAAAAAAAAATTTCCCACTCTTTTGTGTTTAATTTTATATTTAAAGTTATCAGGAGAGAGACCTGTGTCTGTCCTTCCTTCCTCCCTCCCTCCCTCCCTCTCCCTCAAAGTTGATATGATTGCCCATCTCATTCCATGACCCTGGGTGTTTTAACAGCAATTTAAAACTTTAATGACACAAATAGATAACAACAAGCAACACAATTCCATGAGGATCATGGGTCAATAGGACAGACACTGCAATAGAGATTTACTTATTTATTTTTAAAGAAATAACATAGAAAGCATTGTTACATCTGGATATAGTTGAACTTTCTCCAAGCTTGATTCCTATTGATACAGGATCATCTGCTAAGAAAAGAGTTAATTAACTGAAGGAAACCTCAGGGGTGGTTAAGAGCTACCCAGATTTAAATTAGAATCTTGGAAACTAAGAGGAATTTCCAAGAGTTAATCACTGCAGGGTCTCTTGGGATATTTTGAAATGCTTCTTTTCTGATTTCTGGCCACTTAGGCTGAATTGTGATTCATGAAATACCCTGCCAACAGTTTTTCATTTTCTGTCTCTTGATTGCTTCATGTCAGTGTTCTGCTTCATTCTTCTTCTAGGCTCCTCAGAATCCCTCCAATCCGGAAGACATAAAATAGGCTTAAAACTGTATCTTAATTTTAAAAAAGCAAAGGGGTGACCCCAGCCAAGCCCTATCTACATATGTATGCTGGTCCCTGTACTTCACTGTCTTGGCCCCCTCCCCCATGCCTCCCAAAATACAAAGAGTAGCCCTCAGTCACCAAAAGATCCTCTCAGCTCCATCTAAATCATCTAGTTGTAAAAGGGGAACAATTTTCACTTCCTGGCATTGTTATATACAGGATTCCCAGGGAGGAATTCATGATGCTGTATGGTGTGTGTGTGACATTAAGCCATGAAGCTTATGAATGGCAAGGAAAACATGAATTGCTTCAACAGTTGTTTTCTTGCAAAAATTGATTAAATTTACTAGGCGTTATTTTTTAATACATATTATACTTAAGGTACAGGGGGAAGGAGGGGGCAAAGTGTAAATCACATCCAGGAAAAGGGTGTAGAAAAAAATCCATGTCAGAGCTGAGGCATTTGGTAGCAGAATGCTACTGCGAATTCTACCGTGTGAGCTATTTTTTCTCATTAACACATAACGTCACTTGGAGTCCTTCCAATCCTGCTTCTGTTGCTGAGGGATAATGATAATGTTTTTGGTCTGCCCTTCATTTTTCCCCCTCTGAGGTAAGTTACTATCACCTAGGTGAAGGCTGACTTTAAGCTTTAATTTGGACAAGAAGTGAAACCTGGTTAGTTAAGTGCATAAGTGCACCATCATGCCTCCCGTCCTTGTCCAATTGTCCCCATTTATTCGTACCTATTTCCTGTATTCTTACTACTCATGTTTACCTATTATCTTGTAAGCGATTGACAAATAAATAAATAAATAAATACATACATAAATAAATAAATAAATAAATACTTACAATGATCAGTCAAGGGGATTGCCTAGGATTGTATATACAAGTTGTCCTCGACTAAAGACCACAGATGATCCCAGAATTTCCAGGACAGTTGTTAAGTGAGTGTCGCCCCATTTTGGAACAGCTATTAAATGAAGCCCTGCAGCTGTTAAGTTAGCAACATGGATGTTATGTGAGTCTGGCTTCCCATCGACATGGCTTATCAGAAACTTGAAAAAGGGGATCACATGACAGGTCCAATATGTTGAACGGAGCACCACATTGACCTTGTTAGACCTTGACTTGTGTGAGTTTTGGCATCTTTAGGTGGTAACACTGGTGGGATTCAAATTTTTTTACTACTGGTTCTGTGGGCGTGGCTTGGTGCACATGGCAGAAGAAGGAAACTGTAAAAACTTGGTCAGAGGTGGTATTTGTCGGTTCTCCAAACTACTCAAAATTTACGCTACCGGTTCTCCAGAATTGGTCAGAACCTGCTGAATACCATTTCTGGGTGGTAGACTTTAGAAGAAACCCTCCCATACTACCATCTCTTACAATACTAGACACCACAGGAGCAACAGTAGAGACCTTCAAATTTCTAGGTTCTATTATATCGCATGACTTAAAATGGACAGCTGACATCAAAAACGTCATCAAAAAAGCACAACAATTAATGTTCTTTCTGCACCAACTCAGAAAGCTCAAACTGCCCAAGGAGCTGCTGATACAGAGAAATTACTGAGTCTATCATCTGCACCTCTATAACTGTCTGGTTTGGTTCTGCAACCCAACAGGACAGACACAGACTTCAGAGGATAATTAGGACTGCAGAAAAATCAATTACTGCCAACCTGCCTTCCACTGAATACCTGTATACTGCACGAGTCAAAAAGAGGGCTTTGAAAATATTTACAGACCCCTCACATCCCGGACATAAACTGTTTCAACTCCTTCCCTCAAAATGACGCTATAGAGCACTGCACACCAGAACAACTGGACACTTGTATCCTTACAATTTATACTGACTGTTTCCTAGTATGATTTGAATGCTTATTGAATCTATGACTATCATTGTTGTACCTTATGATTCTTGACTCTTGACAAATGTATCTTTTCTTTTATGTACACTGAGAGCATTTGCACCAAGACAAATTCCTTGTGTGTCCAATCACACTTGGCCAATAAAGAATTCTATGTAGTTCTTCAACATATGACTAGTTGCTTAGCAACTGTTCAAAGTTACAACCTGTCCTGAAAAAGGGGACTTGTGACCCTGATCTGGAATGCTGAAAGTCGTCCCCTCCTCTGCAGTTGTATGAGTGCACTTTGGGTGCTTGGCAACGCAGTCAGATTTATGGCAGTTTGCAGCATCACATGTGTCAACCCTGAAGCTGACCTGACTGAAGCCATTTTGGATACAAGGGAATCTGTAGTCAAAACAACACATTTTCTCTTGGGAACCAAGGACTTTCTCACACCTGATTGAAGGAAAGTGGAGTGATGCCACTCGGTTGCCAGTCAGCACTGTGATTGGATCATGTGACTGACTGTTTTGAAAAAGTTAAAAAAAATTATTTATTAATATATATATATACATATATTTATTTTATATTTACAATAAAACTCATCTTTCATTTAAACAGTCTGTCGACTAGGTACATATATCTATAGTTAATACTTTTCTTACCAGTTACAACAATAATCACATTTGTAAATATGCCATTATCTCTTATATCTCTTATCTTTATAACAACCTTAACTTATTTCTCTATATATGCATCTTCTCAATTTTAACTTATTATCCAACCATTGATAAAATAAATCCCATACCATATAGTATTCAGTTTCATCCTTTTCTTAATTGCCAGTGTTAATCTATTCACCTCTGCACATTCTAATATTTTTTCAATCACCTTTCCCTCTACTGCAATCTTTTTTCTTTTCCAATTCTGATTCTTTTATTTTTAATTAGGTGAAAACCGTGGGAGACTTCAGAGTCAGTTTTCACCAGATATGTACCAAGGGGTGGGATCCGACAGGGTTAACTATCAGTTTGGTCATTTACAAGATTCAGTGATTTACGATGTGCTTCCCTGCACACTGCCAGCAGGCGCCTGTAAATCATCATCAGCATGCTGTGTGCAGAGAAGCAGCCTTTCAAGAAGCCCTTTTTGCCTGCTTTTTAACTGCAGCTGTGCCTTGCACGGCAGCTGAAGTTTAAAAAATCAGGAAATAAAGGTCAGGTAAGAGCCCAGGTAAGCGGGTGGGCAAAAACATCAGCAGACATAGAACTGGTTCTATGTCTGCTGCTCTTCAGAGCTACCAGTTCTACAGAGGTGGAAAGAACTGGTAGAAACCCACCCCTGTATGTACCAATATGATAATTCCAATAAAAGTATTATTTGAGGAATCTAGCTGCCTTGGAGTCTTGCTTGCTATTGATTTATTACTTGGAACATGGTTATGTGATTGCATTTTGCTAAAAACTGGCACTTTCAGTTCCCATGCCCATACTGAACAGTGGGTTCACACTTATGATTGCTGCATTCCCTTAACAACTGTCACAAAAAATGATGTAAAATTCATTTGACCATTTTACAACCATTATGACTTATGACCATAATGGGCAGATGCCTCTCTATAAGACTAAGTGTCTAAACTGCCTAACAAATGTTAACCCAGCACAAGGTGGGCAGTATAATGCCTGTTGAGACTCAGATTTTAACCCATCCTCAACACTACTCTTGATAAGCAGCAGGAGAGTCCACAGAGGGCATGGAGAAAAAAGTCCCACACACTCTCCTTTAATTATTTGGTAAATTCATATAGCTGCCCATTTCATATATGTGGCTCTGAAATCTGCACAAAATTAAACAAAAGACAATACAGGTAGTCCTCGTTTAGCAATAACAATTGGGAACAGCAACTTGGTCATTAAGTGAAATGGTTGCTAAATGAAACAGCAACTATGCTTATGGTTTTCCTTTCATCTTTCCTTTGGTTTACAGGCACATGAAGGTCATAAGTTACTTTTCCATTATTGTTGTAACTACCAATGGTTACTAAATGTGCCAGTCACTAAGCAAGGACTATCTGCACAACAAAATAACCAAAAACATCACAACCAAAAGTATTCAAAACATAAAAAAAGCAATTAAAAACACATTTTTTTAAAAGCATCAATTGTGGGAGACCACACTACCATATTACCAGATCCTCAGGGTAGATGGCAAAGCCAGGTCTTCAAACTCTACTTGAAGGCCATCAAGGTCAATCTAGATGATGATGATGATGATGATGATGATGATGATGATGATGATGATATTCATTCAGTTATGCCCAATTCTTGGCGACTCTATGAGCCAGGGCCAGGACTCCAGGCATCTTCCAATCTTGCATTACTTTTTTGAGTTCTATCTCTGGCAGGCGTCAGCTTTCATGGTGTCCAACCACCATGTTCTTTGGGTTCCTTTCACTGCTAACTCTTCCAAACATAATTGCTTTCTCCAGTGACTTCTCCCACATGACATGGCCAAAGTAAGTGATGTTCCAATGGTTGGGTCCTGCAGTAGAAAATGCAGGACCTGCAACATGCCCTTTCTGCTAGACCTGATGGGACAGGTAAACTGCCCTTCCAATCATTCAGCTCCATGGCGTGTTTGAATGTGCATGGTGCATGGTGCATGGTGCATGGTGCATACAGGTTAAAAAAAAAAGGAGTGAGGCTTCAACAAGTGTATTTTTTTAGCTGCCATATTGACTTTTTTCATTCCATCCTTAGAGATGTTCTTGTTCACATCTGTTTTTTAAACAATTCTTTTAATTTTTTTTTATTTATGAGCCCTGATGTGCAGTTAGAATGCAGTATTGCAGGCAAACTTTGCCTACAGTCTGGAGTTCGATCCTGACTGCCTTAGGGTTGACTCAGCCTTCCATCCTTTCTGAGATCAGTAAAATGAAGACCTTGAAAATAAGGGTGGTTGGGACAATATACAAATAATGCTTACGTTGTAAACCACCTAGGCAGTGCTATAAGGACTGTGGGGTGGTATATAAGCCTAAATGCTATTGTTATTAATATCCAAAATTGGAACTTGCTGAGATGATACAGAGCACCCTAAAGGAAGAGTTGTCTTCCTGACAAATTACTGTTTGGTGTACCCTGCCCATCATAGTGAGTATGCCTCTATTTTAGGAATGTATATCACATGCTCTCAAAATTCTAAACTATGTCTGGTCAAAAAAGTTTCCCAGACTTAGCTAGGTTGTACAAAATCAGTCTTAGTATAGGATGAGCAATGGGGTGGTATTATGACCCAGTTCTGTCCAACAGCATAAAATTGCCTTGCAGCCAGAGGCCTTGTGTTCCTCCAAAGTTACTCAGACTGCTATAATCCAACTGCTACAATTGATTTTCTAGGCAAGATATCCAAACACTTGGTGGCTATTAGAACCAGGGACTCTAAAAGGACCATGGATTGAGGACATACATGTGCAATGGAAGATGGCATTCTTAGGAGTGTATTTCCTAGAGAGTTTTGTAGCAAATTGCAATCTATACAGTGACAAGGATTGCAGTGTTAGATAATGCCATATATTGGCTTTGATTCTTGATTCTGAAGACATTCCTGGAAAATTTGGAGTGTCATAGTCCAACATTTGCTCAGCCCTGGCTGCCTCCCCTGAATGTCAGCAGCTCATCTTGAAATTGATGGAAGGGGGAGACAGAATTGTGTGCTACTCATGATGAAAGGTTGATGAAAACGATTTTAAAGAAAGCCATCATGACAGCTGAATCCCAGACTGGTACCTTTATAGTTGGCATCTATGTTTGATTTCTAAAGGCAGAGTTCCAACTCTCATAGAAGCAGATAAACCTACATGTCTGAGCACCGCTTTTCACACTTTTATGTTCAGCTTTATTTTTTTGCTGTATTTGGCAAACTTTGGCAATCTCTACTTCTTTGTATTCAATTAATGACAATACGGCTGGATTTTGGTAAGTTTTTCACAATGCAAACAAAATTCAACAAAATAGTTAACAAAATTCTCAATAATCTGTACCAGTGAATACAAAAGTATTCATAGAGTGGTGAAGACCCTCTTGTCTGTGTTCTTAACTTGCCAGGAATCTTTTGGCAGATTTTGCCATTTTATCCGAGAGACCAGCATTTCTCAATTTGACAGCTTAAAAATATATGGATTTCTGGCTGCAGAATTCTGGGAGTTGAAGTCTACACACCTTAAAAGTTGCCAAGGTTGGGATACATGGCTCCAGACACTGGGAAAGCTCTTTGGCAGAGCAACGCTAAGATCTTCCAGTGTCCATTCAGCAGTAGTAGTTAATGGGGCAGCAGCAAACAAGTCTAACACCCTTGCCTAATGTAGGCATAGTCCCAGTCAGAATGTGTTATGTTGGTACTCATAGTTAATTTGTTCTGGGAAGTGCAATATGTACCAAAAATGATGAATACCAGACAAATTTTTCTTATAAGGAATGATGTAATGAATCACAAGACAGCCATCACCAACATGTTCTAGCTTATACATTGAGCATCGAACAAATCATGTGTACCAGGACAAAATTTTCATATCAAAATATACTGAGTACCAAATTCAAGGAGTTTCAAAGCAGCTGAGTACAAGGCATCACTGTACATAGTACGAGTGCCAACTGGGGGAAAGGTGCAGAGGTGGTATTCAGCAGGTTCTGACCAGTTCTAGAGAATCGGTAGTGGAAATTTTGAATAGTTCGGAGAACCGGCAAATGCCACCTCTGACTGGCCTTGTCCCCATCTATTCTCTGCCTCCTGAGTCCCAGCTGATCGGCTGGATCTTAATTTTGTTGCCCTGCACAGGAGAACGGAGCTGGAAAGCAGGTTAGTGGGGTGCGGAGGGAATGGGGATTTTGTAGTAACTTTCCCCCTGGAGTGGGATGGAAATGGGGATTTTGCAGTGTCCTTCCCCTGCCACGGCCACCAAGCCACACCACACCCACCAAGCTGTAATAAAATAATTTGAATACCACCACTGTGAATTGAATATCACAATTGTGGTGATTAGGGAATCAAGCAATTGTAATCCATATCTGGAGGGGACCGTGCTGCAAAATGTTGCTGTACTAGATGGGGGATCTAAAAGCCACCCCACCCCCCCAAAAAAGAGAGAATTTTCTCAGAGATCATGATTTGTGAATGTCGTGAAAGTTGTGAAGAACATCATGCTTCCCAAGTCATTTTTTGCACCAGGTCTCAGTGAAACGCATTGTGTCACACTAGAAGAATTTGCAGAGTTCCTGAATGGTGTTATTTGTTAGAGGAGTCCCCCTGTTTCTATGCCACCTGAATGTGTGATGCCTTCACATGTGCACGCTGAATGTCATAGCAAAGTGAGAACCCGATAAGAAATCTAAAGATGCAAGCTCACAAGCCACGGTCACCTTCTCTCACAGAAGATAATTTGCTGCTTTCATTGATTCAACAGCCCAACAGCTAGTCCTTGACTTATGACCCCAATTGAGCCCAATATTTCTGTTGCTAAGCAAGACAGTGGTGAAATGAGTTCTGCCCCATTATATGACCTTTCTTGCCATGTTAAGTGAACCTACTGCTGCAGTTGTTTAGTTAATAACATGGCTGTGAAATGAATCTGGCTTGCNTGCATCATTGGTCCCATTGTCAACCAGCTCTTAGAATTTATTTTTTCTGACATACAATCAAAATCTTTATTTTTCTAATTCAAATCATTATTCAACACTCTGCACTCTGGAACAATAAAAAGCAGACCGAATCTTTTCTTTTGTGGTACCCTTTCTGGCACTGAAACTGTGTTTTTCTTTCATTTGGAAAAATAATTGTCAAGATAGGAATCTACTATGCTAAACAGGTGGTCCTTGACTTATGAGCATTCGTTTAATGAACTTCTGAAGTTATGATGGTGATGGGAAAAGTGACATGACCGCTCTCGCACTTACAATCATTGCAGTGTCTGTGTGGTCACATGATCAGAATTTGGGCACTTGGAAATGGGAGTATATTTACAACGGTGTGAGTGACCTAGGCTCATGCAATTGCTCCAACACTGGAAGTTTTTAAGAAGAGACTGGATAACCATTTGTCTGAAATGCTATAGGATTTCTTGCCTAAGCAGAGGGTTGGACTAGAAGACCTCCAAGGTCCCTTCCAACTCTTCTGTTCTATTCCATTCCATTCCATTTGGTTCTATTGAGGTTTAGGATTGGTTAAGAGGATTATTCTAAGCCAAATGATACTTTTGGAAAGACTTATGCTCAGAGCTGGAATGATTTTGCTCTGCATGCCAACTCATTGTTTAATTTTCATTATAATTTGAGATTTTTTTTAAAAAAAAAGCAGTTGGGCAGAGATCCTTCCAGGCAACAATAGAAGTCTCCGCAGACATGCTAATTGCCCACTCATAGTATAAAGCCTATGAAAAGAGTCGTTCTATTAGTGAACAACATCCCCCAAATCTGAACATAGCTCAGAAATTAATTGGGAGTGTTAACCTAGAAAAGGAATGGTGTAATAGAACTCAAACCATTTATTCCCAATTAAAGCTCTCATTGCCTCTGGGAATAATAGCTTCCAGATCATTTGCAAAAGCTGTCCCCTGCATTTGGAACAGGAAGGAGCAGCTTCTGGTGTAGCCACCATAGGCTGGGGAAAAAGACATGGCTGCTTTAATGATTTGGAAAGAGGTGATCGGTACAATCGGTTGCAAAATGCCTCTTTTGAAGGCTGTGTAAACACACACACACGCACACACACACACACACACAGAGAGAAAGAGAGAGAGAGAGATTAACATGGGTTGCCAGGATGTGATAGCTAAAAACAAACTTTGGGGTAGAAGCATATGAATAAAAATAATACAAAACAAAACTTCCCAGCCTCCTAAACTGGGGAAAGAAATGGAAAATTTCAGTGTTACTGATGCTTGTGATTCAGCCACACCTGTTCTGCAATTTTATTCCATCAATTATATCCATTTTTCCTACCAAAATGAATTAAATGTGAACCCAATGATGACAAGGTTATTCCCATCTCTGACTCTAAACAGAGAAAGAAAATATTTCTGCCCCCTTTTTTCCTTTTTAAAAATCAGTTTCTGACCTTTATGGAAAGGAGGATCACATTTTATTTTAATTGGAGGTGATGATATTATTTAGTTCAGTGGTCGCCAACCAGTCAGAGAGAGAGAAAGAGAAAGAAAGAGGGAGAAAGGAAGAAAGAGGGAGGGGAGGGAGAAAGAGAGAGAGAGGGAGAAATGGAGAAAGAGAGTGGGGGGAGGGAAAGAGAGAGGGAGAAAGAGAAAGAGGGAGAAAGGGAGAAAGAGAGGGGAAGGGAAAGAAAGAGAGAAATGAGAGAGAGAGAGAGAGAGAAAGAGAGAGAGATGAGAAATCCTAGTGTGTTTTTTTTCCTGTGGGAAATGGGTCCAAATGACTCTGAGTATTTAAGGTTGCAGAAACAGGCAGCCAAGCTAAGGCCTGAAGGATCCCATCCCATCAGTCGGAGTCCAAGCACTTCAGCAAGTGGCATGCTGGATTCATATTAGTGGTCCACGGGATTTAAAATGGTGAGTTTGGTGGTCCCTGAGGTCCAAAAGGCTGGTGACCCCTGATCTAGTTGAGTAATACGAGAGCCAGTTTGGTCCAGCGGTTTAGGCACTAGGATAGAAAGCAGGAGCCTATGAGTTCAAGTTCTTCCTTAGGCATGAAAGCCAGCTGGGTGACTTTTGCCTCATCACTCTCTCTTGGCCCAACCTACCTCACAGGGTTGTTGTTGTGGGGAGAATAGGAGGAGAAAGGTGTGTTGGATATGTTCATTGCCTTGAGTTACTTGTAAAAATAATAAATGTGGGACACAAATAAACATGAATAAATAGACAAATAAATAAAAATAAATGAGTATCCTTTTGCATATGTAGGAAATTTTTAAATATGAGCAACTTTAAATCCAAGGCTACACTTGCTCTTCCAAAGGGATCTTTTGATTACTGAAGTTGGATAGTAGCAGAAACTCTGCATAACACAGTACATTTCGACTATACAGCTCTTACTTGGACTTTCAGGTTTGACATCCAAGTGACAGGATTTTTTTTTAAAAAAAAAAGATTATTTATCCCAGTTTCTCAGTGTCATTTCCTGGTGGGAAACATCTGTATTGCAATAACAGGCCTGGCTAAATTCCCTGAGAGAGAAGCAATTTACACTTCTGCCAATGAGCTTTTAGCAACTAAATTAATTAAGCTAATGGATGCACATTGGAAAATGTCTACTTGATTAAAAGGGGGGGAAAGACATGCATAAATAACAAAAATGGGAAGCTGTAAAATGACAATGTAGAGGAATGGTCATTATTCATCAAGCACATTTTCCTCCATAAAGGAAATATACTTCTCCAGCATTAAAAACTGAATAGCCCCTTCCCCTTTTGCGGTGTGAAGGAAACAATGGGACCATCTGTGCAGCAAGAACAACCTGCCACACAATATTCAACATAGGCAGTCCACAACTTACGACTATAATTCAGCCCCAAATATCTCTGTTTTAATAATGATAGCAGTTAAGGGGATCATCACATGACTGCGCTCGATTTTATGACCTTTTTCAGCAGCAGCTGGTAAGCAAATGCAGCAGTCAGTAAAAGAATGTCATGTTGTTAAATGAATCCATGGTTCACGATAGGCACTTTTTTGTCTAGAAACCAGTAACTCAGTGGTTAGAATGCAGTATTGCAGCCGAATTCTGCTGACTGCCAGCAATTTAATCCTGACAGGCTCAAGGTTGATTCAGCCTTCCTTCTTTCCGAGGTGGGTAAAATGAGGACCCAGATTGTTGGGAACAAGAGGCTGACTCTGTAAAATACTTAGAGAGGATTGTGAAGTATCATGAAGCAGTATGTGATGACCCGGAGTGTAACACAAATCTAACAAAATCCAAAACCAAAATAAATGTCCTTTAATGCCTCCAACTTAGCCCCGCTGTTCAATAATTCTCAGTTGGAGATAAAACTTACTCAAAAATAGTCTTCAAAAGAAAGCAATACAGTCCGAACTTAATGAACAGATAGAGGTGAAATAAAAAAACCAAACAAACTATAATAAAGAGATTTCCACAATGGACCAGGATAAGTAATTACCAAATTCAAGGAGATAACAAGGCACAGTCTGTTGGAAGGACACCAACCAAGATAACTTCAGCCCAAAATAAAACATGCTTTGCTTCTGGTAATGCTGTGTTGTAATCGTCTCTCTTATATACTATTCTCCCCAGCTGCAACTAATGAGGGAGATCATGGCCGCTTCATCTCTCATAAGCCAAGTTGTTTTCTTCTCTGTTCTTCCCTACATGTCCTAGGATGCAGAGGGGATGGGCCTGGTTCTTCCTCTGACTGCCTAGCTGGCCTTTGCCCTTCCTCAGCCTCCTTCACAACCTCCGGAGCCACAACTCCATTCCCTGTCAACTTTTCCTCCTCTCCCTCAGAGTCCAACTCTACCAAGGGCATGACACAGTATATAAGTTTAAATGCTGTTGTTCTTCTGGTTAAAATATTGCAAATCACGATGATGTGACCATGGGATGCTGCAAATGGCTGTAAATATGGGCCAACTGACAAGTGCTCAAAATCGGTTACATGAAAAGAAGAAAACAAACCATAGAACATGGACTTAGGGTTGGAAGGAACCTTGGAGGTCTTCTAGTCCAGCCCGTTGCCCATGGCGGGAGATCCTATACCTTTCTAGACAAATGGCCGTCCAGTCTCTTCTTGAAAACTTCCAGTAATTTGTCAGGACAATTACATCACATCCAATGTTTTTAATAATTTACTTAATAAAACTTATTTGTGTATTTTTTAAAAAAAACTTCCAGTAACGGAACACTCATAACTGCTGGTGGCAAGCCAGCATTAATTAATTAATTAATGATTAATTAATTATGATTAATTGATCTCATTGTCAAGAAATTTCTCCTTAGTTCTAGGTTGCTTCTTTCTTTAATAATCTTTTACCTGTTAATTCGTGTCCTGTCCTCAGGTACTGTTGTGACCCAGGTGGTCAAAGTAAGGCAGACCACTTGGGTGGTAAGGATAAGGCAGGGATGTCAAACTCATGTCATCATGGTAGTGTCACATGACTATTGGGACTTTCCCCCCTTTGCTAAACTGGATGTGGCCAGCATATGACACATTTGGCCCATGGGCTGTGTGAGTTTCACAGCCCTGCTTTAGAGAGTCCTTTATTGCTCTCAATAAATGTCCCAACCAAAGGCCCTCCAATGACTGGCAAGGCTCCACCCCATGCTACCCTGAAGGCAGCCACCCTCAGTCCCCCAAACAACACCCTGTAACAAAGCAAGCCCACCGAGTAGGAGCACCCTCACAGGACAAGGTCCGGGGTTCCAAGTACAGTCCACCCAACTAAGCAAATCTACAAGGCAAACTGTAATCCACAAGGTACAGTTCAGGCACAAGATAAATGCCGCTCCTCAGGGCAATGACAAAGCACAAAGTGAAGGGCAGTTCTACAGGCAAAGCAAAGGGCAAACATCAGTCCATGAGGCAAGGTCCAAGGCAGAAGCTTGGAAAAAAGAAGAAAACACATAGGAGAACATAGCTGGGCAAAGCAAAAGGCAAAGAGCAGTTGGCAAGGCAAGGCAAGGCAAGGCAGTTCTCAAGGCAAGGCAAGGCAGTCCTCAAGGCAAGGCAAGCACTCTTTAAGGCAAGGCAAGGCAAGGCAAAAGGCAAGAGTCAAAGACCATGGGGTGTAAGCCAAAACAAACAATTGTTCCTGGCAAACATTATCTCCCCACTGCCTCTCCTTAAGTCACTCCCCTCCAGGTGTTCTCTGTGATAAGAGATAGGGCAACCTCCTCCTGAGTAGCCTTGTAGCCCTTCTCTGAGCTTGCCTACACACATTCTCTGTGGCCCTTCGATCAAGTGGGGGAGGCAGCTGTTCTTCATCAGAAGGGGATCTGCTGCCTATCAGCACCATTGCCTGTCAGGAGCCGACCCTCCCTCGTGACTGTGAAGGCAGGCAACTCTCTGTCTGGTTTGACCATCTCCTTCAATGCCTGATGGGCCTGGGACAGCATCTTCCTCAGCCCCTGGGCTCCCCAAACATGCCAAGGGAGACTTGCCATCCCTGTTGGATGGTCTTGGTTCCAATTCCTCTAAACCAGACCATGACAGGTACTTTGGAGAATCAATGGATTCCTCTTCTCTTTGACAGCCCCTCAACTACTGGAAGACTCCTATCATATCACCCCTAGTCCTTCTCTTCATTAAGCCCCTGTCAAACAGCACCAACGGATGGAAAGACGATGTAAACATGCGGAGAGATGAAAATACGCACTTGCCACTATCTCCGTTGGTTAACGCTGTTATTATGTTTTCCGTTCTGGCGTCACTCGCGTTCGCGGTAATCTTCCAAAATACTCCTCTTCACTCGGTTATTATGATAATTTCATACGAGCACATCAAAAGAGTTTTTGAAGGCTGCACGAGGTTAAGGCGATAAGAGCACTTTTTATTGAGGTGCGAAAAATGTATCCAACGCGATCCATTCTACATCCGCTAAGCGCAACGGGGAACATCCGTTAGACGACCGCGTCTCCCTTACGCATCGCTATATCTCCGAAGGCATCCGCTGTGCATCGACGCAACTGCGCATCTGCTCCAGCGGAAAATGAGACACAGGGAGGAAGCAAAACGGACGCGTAACAGACACGCACCATTAGTACGATGGATGTAAGACTGATGGAGGAAAGTTGATGCAGCTCCGCATACAAGCATTAAAACAGAACAAAAACGTTCACATAGGGGATGTATCTCGGGAATTTAGGGTATCTGCAGGATACCTGGAGGATGCAAAAGGACACCTACAGCGGAAAACCTTATTTCCTATAAAAAAGTGGGCGAGGAACTCAACTGGATCTCACTTTCAGTCCAGCAGCCTGCTGTGCAGACCTCTTCAGCCTTCATCTTGCTCTTGCTCTTCCACAGCATCCAGTCATCTTCATCATGGATTCGTCACACACTCCTTTATGGTAGCCACTCATCATTCTACAACAGTGCGAAGCCATCTACAGGCTCTTTCACCTGTTCTACGCAAAGAAAAGGAGGCGTCACAAGAGAGTGGTCTAGGTCCGAAATGGATTCGCGAGAAGAGCAGAGTATGGACTGTATAACAAGCTGATGGTGGACCTGAGGAATGAAGACCGGCTCGTGCATTCCAAGAACCTTTCATGAGGATGCTGCCAGCCATGTTTGACGAAGTTGTGGAGCGGCTGAGACCCACCAGGTTGCAAGGCAAACACCAACTTCCGGCCCAGTCTAGACCCTGGGCTCAAGGTGGCACTGACTCTGCGCCACCTGGCCTCAGGGACCGCTACAGGAGCATGCAGTAAAGGGCTGAGAGGGTGCCACACAACACCATCAGCACTGTGGTCAGAGAAGTGGTTGCAGGCCATCCATCGAAGAATATCTGGAGGAGCTCCTCCAGTGCCCTCCACTGAAGAAGGCTGGAAGAAAGTTGCAGAGCAGTGGTATCAGAATGGAAACTTCCCCACAGGAATCCGCTGGAGCCATAGACGGGAAGCCACGTTGGCCTGCAAAGTCCAACCAAGTCAGGGTCCACTTATCACAACTACAAGGGCCTTCTTCAGCATCATCCTCTTCGCCATGGTCGATGCTGACTACAAGTTCATGTACATCGATGCTTCAGGCAATGGGTCATCTTCAGAATACCAGGTATAAACAGCCAGTGACTCAAGGAGGGGCTGGAATGCAACCTTCATCATGGGCTTCCCAGATCCCAGACCCCCTGCCCACGACATGCAAGATGTGCCTACTTCATCGTGGGGGATGATGCTTCTCCCTCAGCAACCTAACCTCATGAAAGCCCTACACATTCAGATGCCTCACCCGTAAGAGAGAATCTTTCAACTACAGGCCTGTCCAGGGCAAGGTGGGTGGTGGAGAACGCCTTTGGCATCCTGGCCAACAGGTTCCAGGTACTTCTCACCACCATTCAGCATCAATCCACAGACCGTGAGGAGCATCGTGGAAGCTTGCTGCATCCTGCACAATCTCATGCGCACCCGACCAGCGCAGTGTTGCAGAACAGGCTCGTGGACCTCCAACAAGGCAATGGGACATGGAGGCCTGGGAATGGAGGCAAGGGCGAAACCTGATCGACATCTGTGGGTATGTGCAGAGGCCCCAACAGAGCTTCACGTGAAGGAAAGAAGCAGCGCAACTCCTGAAACACTGGTGCAACTTCCCAGCTAGAGAGCAGTGGAGTGGCAAACAGGCATGAATAGATGCTTAATGGATGCTTACTTCAGCCTGTCTCATCACATTGATTGAGATTGTGCCATGTATGTTGAGTGGTCCTACAATGAACAGGCATTTAATAAAGAGTTGTGTTTAATGTTGAAATGTGTGGCATGGAATGATTAAATTGTTTAGTGATAATAAAAGGCGCCATAGGTGTGGCACCTGGAGGGTGGACCTACAGTCCCTACTATCTTGCCACTGGAGGTTTATCTATCCACAGCTATTACCCATCCCAAGGTATCCCTGCCCATCCCACAGCTATTCCCATCCCAAAGGTATCCCTGGCCAATCCCCACTCTATCCTTAACCCATCCCACAAGCATGCAAAGGCTTAACCATTTCTAAAAGTTTACCAGATTTATTGACTTTAGCAAAGAACTGAGAAGCATACGTGGTGTAAGCAAAGATAATCTTTATTTAATAACAAATTGTAAATGCAAAATGACCCAAGTAAAGTGTCCCAAGCAAAGATAAAGTCAATTAGGTAGCAAACCAGTTTCTGGCACTACTTCTCAGTCACTCTGAGGTGTGCCCATAGTCCTCAGGGGTGAAGGGTCCAGGTGCTGTGGAAGTGGCTGCCTGTCGTGCTGCGTAGGAGTGTCTGAGGCGCACATTATCGAGAGTGCGCTTGCCACGAGAGGACAACAGGGGGATTGTGTGTGGAGGAAGCTCTCAGGAGAGCTGTGCTCGGTCCTGTGAGTGTTGAGAGCCCCTTCCTCCAGGACATAGGGGTGTCCAGTCCCAAAGACCGATGACAGATGTTCTGAGGCCAGGCTTGCGCTGTAGGGTGGAGAAGGAAGAGTGTTAGTGGGGCTGTCTTGGTCTGCAGATGAGCGAGTTGAGGCATTCGGTGGCATGGGTGGCATCTGTGCATGGGTTGCCAATGGGTGGCATCGGTGGCATCAGTGGCATCGGTGGCACCGGTGGCATATGATGTACCTGTGCCTGGACTGGGAAGGCTGCCTGTGCTGCTGGAGCTCCTGGTAGCCGTTAGCCTTGGTAGGTGAGGGCCTGTGGAAAGACTGGAAGGGCAGTGACATCACCTTGGGTGGAGGAAGCAGACCTGGACTGGGTCGGGAGCAGGTTCAGGCTTCTGGGTCTGGAGGGTTGTGCAGAAGACCGATGATCCTGTCCTTGATCACCTGGTACTGTGATTCAGACATGTCCAGGAGGTCTCTGGTTGACGTAGGTGAGGAACGGGCTTGCGGTTTGAGGATGGTATGTCAGTGGTGTACCAGCTTGAGAGAGGAGATCTATGCTGCTTTTGATGGTGTCCCTTACGATCTCCACGCAGGACAGTGTGGCTCGCTGCCCCTCCGGTCTGCCTCTCTGCCTGCTTTCCTGTGGGAGGTGGAGCTGGGGGTGGATGTGGGTATGGTCTCTGGTGGAAGTGCCCTCTCCTTGCTCCCACTGCATCAGGGGGTTCCTCCACGCACTCCGCCATGGGGTTGTGCAGCTGTCGGGGGGGTCTCCGTCATGGCACGCTCCACAGAATATCTGCCTGGACACAGAGCTGACTCTTGGCCAGAAGAGGACTGGCTTCTCTGCGGGTTGTCAGAGGGGCTGCACTTGGCCATCACGTAGGTCTCTCGGTCCGTCACGCATTGACCGTGGCCTGGCCAGATTCTTCAGGTGCAACTTCCTGTACCAGGTGTGCATGTGCTTCCACCAGCCAGGAGACCTCTAAAGTGTAGCCCAGGCTCTCCGCCTTCTCTTCTCCAAGCAGCCTGCTTCCTTTTGGTGTCTCGATAGAGCCTGTATCCCTTCCACCATAGATACTCGTTCTCCCTCAGCCATGTCCAGCACCTCATCCTCATGTTCCTACTTCAATGGAGTATTGCCTCCTCTCTCGTTCATGAGTGTATGCGTTCTTCCTCCCTCTGGCAGGGCCAACTGGCCCTCATCAGAGGGTCTTCAGGTTCTAGGGGTTGCTCCACCACACCACCACCACCACCTCAGCAGCAACAACACAGTAGCAGCAAAAGCAGGACCAGCAAGCACCAGCAGCAACTCAGCAGCATACCAGCAGCACCGAGCAGCATCAGCAGCACCAGGATCAGCAGCAGCAGAGTAAGCACCAGCAGCGACCAGCAGCACCAGGAGCATCCAGCAGGACCAGCAGGACCAGGAAGCAACCAGGCAGGACCAGAAGACCAAGGAGCACCAGCATGGACCAAGCAGGACCAGGAAGCAGCGCCAGCAGAGTAAGCACCTAGCAGAAGCACCAGCACCAGGAGCAGCGCCAGCAGAGTAAGCCCAGCAGAAGCATCCAGCACAGGAGCAGCGCCAGCAGAAAGCCCCAGCACAGAGAGTCAGCCCCGAGCAGCAGAAGCCCTCTGCAGATGCAGAGTCAGGGCCAGGGGTGGATGTGGCCCCTGTCCTTGCCAGGGCTGGCAGAAGATGGCACAGGCCTTCCTCTTCTTCCCCATCGGTTGTTGGCTGCTGGAGGCTGTGTCTGGCTAGCAGGTCTTTCCTCTGAATGCGGTGACCTGCTTGGCGAGCTGCATCCCTTTATATCCGTGGGGCTGACTGCAATGCGTCCTCGCCCGCGATCGCAGTGAAGCGCTTTGCATCCGCTAGGCACCCGCTAGCGTTCTGTGATGCATCCGCTGTATCCACTAGGCATTCCACTCTGCCATCCGTTCCTCGTCCGTTGCGCGCTTCGCTTCGCTGTCTCCCCCGGAAGCCTGTGGGATGTGCCATCTGCTTCCATCCGCTTCCATCCACTAGGGCTTTCGTGGAGCATCTGCTTACACTCCTGGCTACATCTCCGCCCATGTCCGTTCCTTTCCGTTGTTGTCCGCTTCTGGCTTATGCAAATTCGGGGCACTTTTGAAGAGCGGATACAACGGATGGAATATTTTTCTCGTCCGCGTGTGTTTCCTTTTTTACATACGTTTTGCATCCGTCGAGCCTATGTGACAGGCCCTTTAGACTAAATGTGATGACCCCAGGGTGGGATACAACAAAGCAATGAAGTCACAAAAACAGGTGAAGATCCTTTAATTCCTTTAACTTGGCTTCAAATATCCAATTATCATTTATTGGAGAAAAAACTCCCACCACCAAACAATTGTGGAAAAGGAACGAACTTCTGTATTCCAAACTCATATACATATAAATTATAAAAATAAAAAAACAAATACAAACCAAAACACTGAAGCAATTAATGAGACCAGCAGGATAAGGGCTTGAAAGAATGTCTACAAATATCGAGCAATACACACACTGGGGAAGGATGCCGAGAACTCAGATAAGATAAGAATTGACCAAACTAGAAATGTTTTCATGCTTTGCTTCCAGCACTGGCCCATGTGCAGTTTGTTCCTTTTAAACAGTCCTCACAAGCTGCAGCCCATGAAGGGGATCAAGGCCCTTTCCTCCCCCGTAGACCACACCCTTCATATTTTCTCCCTTATCCAAGTCCTCCCTGGCTGACTTAGAAAGAAGAGGGATGGGCCTGGGTCTTCCTCTGAATGCCCCAGTTGCCTGTGCCCTTCCCCAGTTTCCTCCAAAACCCTCCAGAGCTACACTCCCACTCCCTGCCGGTTGTTCCTCCTCTCCTCAGAGTCAGATTCTAACAGGGGCATGACAATAGACATATACCTAATACCCTCAGTTCCATTCATCACATGGTTTAGCTTCCAAAAGCCCTTTTATCTCTTCTCTGCACTCTTTCTAGGGCTCAACACTTTTTTGTATCATAGTGAACAGAATTGGATGTAGCATTCCAATGTGTGAGCAGAAACCAGAAGCCATGTTGGATGGCCCATTGAATATGAATAAGAGTGGTGCCTCAATAACCTCCAGTAGTTTGCTCTAACATAAGAAAGTGTTCAGTTTGTGCACAAGAGAAAAAACAAGATTAAAGGCTAGAAAAATGGGGAACTGGTAATAAAGTGCTGCGATTGCTCAGAACCCGGTGTAACTGATTTTGCTAGATAGGCGAGCTAGTATGAACCTTCGAAATATATGTAGGCAATTTGAAAAAACAAGAAAGAATGTGGAGCCAAGCCCTCGTATGAGGGGGATAAAATGCCTGCCTGAAGTTTGCCTCTGTGCTGTCCTCGGTGCAATTCCTGAATAGGGGACGCCGTCTACTCGCAGGTAAAACACGAGTGAATAGTAAAGCTGTAGGTGAATGCCTGTTGGCTTCTTTGGAATACAAATGACGGGTAATATTTTGGTGGTGTTTTTTTACTCATGAATTCCATACCTCACACACAGTGGGTTTAAGCTCCGAGTGTAAATGTATAACTGAAACAAGTGCTGGACTGGTCACGTGACGTGTCTTGGAAGACGTAATCGCTGGATGCGGCATTCCTAAAAGTGAGTTGCAGTTAACCCTTTTTTTTTGGAGGGGCTGGGACTGCAGCAAAAATGAACTGGAAATGAGTTTAAGCGGGCACTCACAGGCCTAGATAGCATTAGCATTATGTACGCATCTATAGTATAACAAGACTTCCTTTCTGAGTAGGACAGCAAATTCAATAAACCGAAGCAACACAGCTTGACAAAGCTACAGTCAAAGTTGATTCTTTACACAAATAATTTATATGCAGCCTAAATAATAGATAAGTGAAACAACTGAAACACGAGTCTAGTTCTACAATGTATATCTTTATGCTCATACTGTCAGCCATTTCATTCTGGATGTGTGGGAAGGGAACAAATTAGTTCAGCTTTCCGCTTATTTTCAATGTCCTCTGGGGAGAAAGAGAAGCATGCAAATGGCCGAAGAGTAAACAACGGTGCCATTTTTGCGATTTGTCAGCCACAAAGGGCTCCTTTCCTGTCTTTTATCTTTCCGAAGCAAAGGCAAATAACTTAGATAGCGTAATCTTCAGTTTATGCCTGCGTCAAAGAGAACGTTGTGTTTAACACTTCCCTTCAACAACTAACCATGCTTAGCAATGGAACTTCTGGTCTCGAGTTGCAGTCATCAAGATGTAT
>BHFT01083447.1:0-29221 GCA_004320025.1 Laticauda laticaudata | reverse complement strand
AGGAACCCAGAGCAAAATTCAGGCCAGCATTTTTATACCCTAACTGTCCGCCCCCTCGTACTCGAGGGCTTGGCTCACATTCTTTCTGTTTCAAATTGGACACATAATATTTCGAAGGTTTATGCTGGCTCCCTATCTAGCAAAAGCAGTTTACACGCGTTTCTGACACCTCAGCACTTTATACACTTCCTCTTTGTTCTTATAGCCTCATCTTGGTTTTTTTTTCTCTTGTGCACAAACTGGAACACTTCTTATTTAGCAGAGCTACGAGTTGAGACACACTTCCTTATTTAATCAATGGGCCATCCAACATGACTTCAGTTCTGCTCCACAATCCCCCCTTTTCTTTTTCCACTCTTGTCTCAAACTCAAGTAGCAGATCCTCTGCTTCTTTCAGAGTGATTTCTCTCTGATACATCATTAGAGGTTCTGCTTCCTGCTTCTTCTCAAATCTTGAACCCAAAGATTTCCCTATCTTTCCACACGTTATTGCACCAGGGAGACACTGAACACAACAACCACAACAATACACAGCATATATAATATCAATATAATTCCCATTATGGTAGATCTAAACCAAGTGGAACTGGGGAAGCCAAGACCATATTGCTTTCCCACAGGTCTGGCAATGAGGAGTCACCCTCTTTGTGATAATGGATTAGAGCAAATACATTTTTCCATTACTTTTACTGTCTTTGTAATATTGGGTTGGAAATCATGGATGTATACACAGCAAATGTGAATGAATCAGAGCACAACACACCCCCTTTTGTAGCTAATACAGTGTCTAAGCATACCTATTTTGTGAGCAACCTGCTTACTTCAGAAAAGCTTGGTGTTGATCATTTTAATATTCTTTATTATATCATTAAACATTGTTACCGTGAAGTTATTTAGAATATGTATATCTCGATAGTTCAATGGCTACTCCCAAATGGTCTTATATACCACGGGAGATTTGGGTCCAAGAGTCTCTGGTAAGGCCAGATTCATGAGTCTCTTTTGATTAAGATCCGGCCTTGGGGAAGGCATCAAAGTTTATATATCACTGGTATCACATACACGAGTGTACATGTGCCACTCCAGTAATAGATGGATCTCCCTGGTATGCATATATCCCACACAATACCCACCTAAAAGTTTCCATAGCATAGGTCTGTTGTGATGTTCGGGTCCAATTGGATCATTTCCTCAAAAAATGCATACACCACTGATACTGATCTTGATTAAATAATCTAATTTATGATAACTCTTGGTGTAGCTTGGTTACTACAGGATGATGGCAATATCAAAAATCTTTATTACATTTTTCCAATCTCTAAATGAAGCCTCTAGTTTTTCATTTCTCCTTAAAGCACACATACGCCCGTTTCCCTTAAAGAACAAAAATTCCTTCTGTTATATTTCGTTCCAGACACCATATTTTTCTGTCCCGTGTGTGTAGGGAATTAAATCCTTCACCGTTCTTCCCTTGCATATGCATGCATAACCAGCAATTGCGTGAATGTTCAAAGAATGTGAGACCTTTCCTGAGATCCTTTATTGAACCACAAGTCATCCCACAAATCTGTTCCCAAGTCACCCGCAGGCTTCCAACAATATTGTGCAAACTTCTCGTTGGGGAGTTGCAATGTCCTAAGGCTTGTTTCTACTAAACTGCACTTGCTCTATTGCTTCCTCATCACCTTTGATATACCCTCTTTCTCTTTCCCAGATTTTTCCCACCAACTGTTGCAACCACCTCCCATGACTACATTGGAATCGTCCAAATCGTTAACTTCATCCCCTTCAGCCAAATTCCAAGGCTTGTCAGGGGATCAAGCATTCACATTTGGGCTGACGCAGCAGCTTGGAGTGACCCTTTCCTAATTACCTCAACTTCCTCGTTACTATTGCCAAACCCAGATTTTCACTTTCCATTTTCCACCCTGCTAGAATCCATCTGATAAAACCACCTCTCTCCTTCTCCAATGGAGTTCTCTTCCAAGTCGTCTCGTAACCTTCGTCATGAGATCCACTTTGCAATAGACAATCATGGTCTTCCGGTCCCCATGCCTGCCTTCTCCCTCCAAGAATTCTGCTGGATTTAGATCTTTGTCTGTTCTATTACCACATCAGGACTGGTTCTTCAAAATGGGTTCATACTTCAGATATCCTCCCTTTGTTTCGTCCAAGTGGTAGCCGCTGCTCAACACTGAGTTGAAGCCTGATGAGGCGAATGCACCACCAAAGCTCCCCAAAGGTTAACTTTTGCTCTCCACCACCAACATCGCTGTTGTGCCACAGGCCTGATAACACAAAACTGGCCATCCTTCACAACCGGCTCAAACCTGCTTAGGAGGCTACCGGCTGGTTACTTGCCCCACCCTTTTGGCAAGGAACTCCAACTGCTGTTCCCTGATGCCACCGGCCACATACAAATGAAACGGTAAAATATTTCACCTTTTTTTCAACAACTGAAGTTCTCTTTTGAAGACTTTCAGCCCCTGCTTCCTTCAGCCAATTCAACAGACTCACAGAGCCGCTCTCACTTCCTTCTCTTTCTCCTGAGTAACAACAAAGTCATCCACGTACTGATTTAGGGTGATTCCTTTCTCTCTCTCAAACAACACCAATTTTTCTTCCAATGCCTGTCCAAACAAACAAAGGGCTCTCGGTATATCCCTGAGGAAGTACCGGTCCACCTCAATGCTGTTTCCTTGCCAAATCTCACAATCATTTCCATTAAAAGGCAAAACAAGTCTCTACTCCCTCCTCCAAGGGGCACGGCCCAGAGTGCATCCTTCAAGATCTATCACAAGTAAACCAATTTCGTTTTTGGGAGGGATCCGCCCCAATGATGGTATACGGAATTCAGGAACCACTGGGAATCTAGGAAACCACTATCTTAATTGATCCTCCTCAAATCATTAACCAATCTATACTTCCCAATCCTTGTTTATTCCACTTTTTTTTTTTTGTTTTTTTCCTTTTCTCATACCTGCTAAAAACTGGTGAATTGAATTGGTACTAGTAGGTTCCAACAGTCCCTGTTTCAATAATCTGTCAATCACTTGGTTTTCAACGCCTTCCCTACCTCTCTTACTCAGAGAATATTGTGAAGTCCACAGTTTAGTTATCCCTGGTTTGTATCTTGATCTGGAATGGGCTGTATTGCGGACATCCTACTAACGCCCTTCACCTCCTGCCCATGACATCTGATATCTTTTCCTCATCTTCCGTTGTTAAACATACACATGCGAACTTCCTTCCTTCTATCCCACAATTCTATTCCAAAAACATCCAACAAGTCTCTTCCGTAGCAAGTTCACCCCTGGATCCGGAATATACAATATTTCGGTTTCAGTAACCACATCATTCATTCCAAGATCTCACCTCTTTCCAAAATCATTTGACCTGCTTTGGGATTTTCCACTCACCCAACCAACCTTTAAAGTCTGCTTTGACCTGCATGCTCCCTCTAATACCAGGATTGCATTACAGATGTCCCGGCTTGCGCCAGTGTCAATCAGGAAACAGCCGTTCCTGATAGTCAGGGACTCACTAACACATTTACCAATGGCTTCCCAACGGGTCCCTCTTTGGGGAGCCAGAACCTCCCTAAATCGTATGGGCATAGCTTCGTTCCTCTCGGGATTTTGGGCATTTGCGCGTAAATGTCCCTCTTTTCCGCAGCATCTGAAGCAAGTTCTACTCTGGATGGCCGTTGGAATTGACCCACTTTGATTGCCCTCTGGGACCTTCCTCGCCTAACCGTGGGTCCTTACTTCTCTGCTGGAAGATCTTTCATCTCTCACCTTTGGCTCGGAGATCTGACTCTGGATCTGTTGTTTTTTCTAACTTCATTCTTTGGCTGCCGTTTGCCACAGCAGCTACCAATTCATCTGGACGACTTCTGTTTGGTTTTAACTGAGTCTTGGTTCACAAAAACTTGTTGGGCTTGCTCTATCAAATCTGTCATTGCCCAAATCAGTCCATCCCGCTGTCTCTGGATCTTTTTTCTGGTATTATCTGGCCATGCTTTGGTGACGAATTTGCAATCTTCAGGCAGAGTCTCGAAGGCAGGGGTTTCTGGCTCCACTCCAGAGTACTTGGTTAACCCTTCACGGACTCCGAGCAACAGAAATCCCCCGGGGACTCATCCTTTCCTTGTGTTATTTCAAAGCTTTGGTCAAGTTTTTCCCTTGAGGGTTGGCCAATTTAATTCTTATCAATGATCATGTGGTTTCATATTCTCTCATGTGCCTCCCTATGAGCGTGATTATTGATGTTCCAATTTGGATGGCTGTGGGGGAACTTTGTGTCTTGCAGCGCACTGCTCCCTGTTTGCCGCTGCATGTCTCCTATCCAGGCAGCCATTGCTGCCCTCTCTAATGAGGTTTCCTCTCTTCGGAGGTGAAAAGGTGTCCAAAATATACATCAGTTCTTGGTATGTGGATTCATTGGGGCCCAGACACAATTCCAACTGTTTCGCGCCACTTTCATGAGCATTTCTCATGGAGTTTTGGAAGGGTTTCTTTTTTTTCACAGATCCTGCTAAACTCGGCAGATTTTTATGGGGAACAGCCACGACCGGTGACGTGGATTCCCCTGCGCATTTCATAGCCATTTGGGACTTCTCTGACTGGGGAAGCGAAAAGGATTGGCCGACCTTTCCTCTAGAGGCAAATTCCTCTAGGTCCTTGTTTAATTGCAGCAGTTCCTTCTGAGTTCCGTGGATACGTGCAGGTGAGGTGGAGTGGAGGTGGAGCCTGGGCAACTGGAAGCCGGCAGGGGCGGTGGTGCCCAGGACTGCCGGAGCGATGCCGGTGGACTCCCCATCCAGTCCTCAGTTCGCTTCCTCCACCTGCTGACAAATCTGTCCTACTTCTGTTTTCTTGGTGGAACTGGACCTTCAAAGTGAACATTACCATACTCCACAGAGGGTATTTGCTCCTCAATCCATTATTTCAACTATATACTCTTTCAACTGAGTTATCCAGTCACGTGCTTGGTATTCTCTTCGGGATCCAGTGGTAAGGAACTCAAGGTCTACTCATGGTATACTTCAGCTACCTAATAATTGGCATTAAGTAGATCATTTTCTTTTTCTCTAGACTTCCGAGTGTAAAGTCCTCAGATGGGGCAACGACCATTGTTTGTAGTAGTTTGACCATGGGAGAGTCAGTCGGAATCAGCCTTCTCGGGGTCTTTTCTATCTTAATACCCGTTCACTCTTGGAACGTCTCCCTCACTTGCTTTGTCCCTTTCCCATTCGCCACGTCAATGCCTGAGGGGACCCATCTCTGCAGACACGTGAATAAAACCTTGTTTTCCTTGGATCAATGAATCTTTTGGTTGTTTTTTATCTGCTTCCACCTCACATATCCTTTTTCTTTTCTTTCCCATGTATATGTTCCCTCCCTATCTATAATTACTTACATATTTTATAAAGCCCTTATATTAAACCATAAAGTTTAATATAAAGCTCTGCCTCAGATCCTAGAATCTACTTAATAGGTAAGCATTCTTTTTTGCATGAGAATTATTTCTGATGTAAAGGCAGAAACATTTTTTCTTTCTTTAAAAATAACAAAATAGCAATTTTAGCTTTTGTATTTCTAATTTATAGTTTAAAAGGTTAGAGAACTTGCAGAAACTTACCCTTTAACAATAAAAATCAATTAGCTGGTTCAGGTCTAAGAAAATGTATGCATTGGTAATAGCTGTCATGCAATATATCAAGATTGCATCTTGTAGCAAATGACACAATTTAATTTAGTTTGTATGTTATGTACCCTTGAAAGTTTGATCTAACTTCAGCTATATATTTTCTACTTTTTTAAACAAGCCACTGGGTCTTAGTTTTATCTCTTAATCTATAATGTCAGGGTACTGAACTACCTTGCCGAATATAGCTGGATATAATGATCACATTTATCTATGTATATACTACTATAACTCTTGTGCCTCTTTGATAGTTTGTAACCTTCAATTAGGCAAAATGGTATATTTACAGGGCAACATTTTTTGAATCAATGACCTCATATGGGCTAATTTACACAACCTATTCAAAATCTGAAACCCATGTTCCCTATGGGATTGAAATTAGGCAAATTTATGGACACTTCAGTACTGCTGCTATTCTGAAGCACTGCCATGAGATTGTCATTTTAAATGCTCTCCATCAGCCTTTCACATGGTAGGTCAATGGGGAAGCTAGCAGGAAGTTGAAAAATTACTGCTGGGTGAGGAGGTTGTGTGAGAGGCATCGTGTCTGCTAGAGTGGGCACCATATGGAACAGGGAGGGTGTCTGAAAGGTGCTATATGGGTTAGGGAGAGCACACGGATGCACAAAAGTGCACAAGTATTGTGCGAGTTTAGTAAGGTATGAAAGGGTGCCTAAAAGGTGCAGTGCAGATTAGGGAGTGTGAGAGAGATACCATAATCATCAGAAAGCATGCATGAGAGGTGCAGCATGGGCTGGGAGTATGCGAGGGGATTTGGATGCCAGTGAAGGTTGTAGAGGGTATGCACGGATATTACAGAAATATCTCTGAAACAATGATTCAATGAGTCACAGGTTGTCCAGTGTAATGGATCACCAAGGATTATATTGAAACATATTTTTACTACACTTGCACATCACTGGACCTGCTTTAAAATAGCACCTACTAATTTATTTCATAAATTAGCATATTGTCCATAATTTTTACTCATTGCTTATTGAGGAAACTTTTGGGTTTGTAGATTCATGCTTAACATTAAGCTGCTGACAGCCTACTGTCTGAGAGCACCAATGTTAATGAAACACATTAAGTCAGTGTTCAACTTTGAACTCTTTGATATTTCCAGGCTATTATCTAACAGGATGTAAACTAGTGTGTAGATATGTGTGCATAAACCAATGCAGATGCATACATGTGAACCTACATGTTTTATGTACTATATACATAATACACTAAATTTAAAAAAATACTTTTTTCTTCCAATAACCTGGAAATAGAAAACAGAGTTAGAAATTATCTTTTTTTTTCTTGTGTTACTTTTTTTTCCGCCAGACTTCATGTATCTGCAGGAACTATACAGCTCATTATCATTGGAATCCTGATTAGTAGGCTTGGCCTCAAGTGTTTTTAATGTGCTCCAGGTAATATTTAATTGTTATAAATGTGTTTGTTTATTTATAGCATTTTAAGGGCATTCAATTCATTGTGACTCTTGATGTTGCACAATAAAAGTATAATAATAGGTTGACTATGTACAAACAAACCAACCATTATATATTTGCATACTAAACTGGATAACTAAACACCAAAAGGAGATTCCATTCAACTAAAACCCAGGTTTTAATGGTTTTTCTAAAGGCAAGCAGAGTTGGGAACACCATCATTTTAGAGCACAGGGGCAGCTATTTAAAAAGTCATATGCTACTGGAAGACAGTGTGATTTCTCTTGTTTAGCAAATTCTAACTTGTATAATTTGCATATTCCTACAAAGATGTTTTGGGAATTGGAAAGAATGATCTTAATGGTAAAATTGGGTGCTTATTTTAGGTCCTTTAGCTGATTTTTTCTAATTCCAGACAATCACAGCCTTCATTCTCCAAAGAATAATTGGTATCCAAGTTAGAAATGTAGTTAAACAAAATGATTTAAAGTACCACAATGCAAGTATTTGTGTATGCTGATATCTGTTCATAATCATCTTTATCACCATCATCTGAATCATGATGGAAAATTAATATGATCCCAAGTAACTCTTAAATCTTAGTTGCAAGACAGAAAATTCAGTGTTTTAGTCCTTTTCAGATTTTGCAGGCAAGATTTTAGAAAGTTAAAAGTTTTTTGCCTGAAGTTAGAAGAAATAGTACTTATTTTTAAAAGCAGAAAACTATTGTATGACTAGCTATTCATATATTTATATACAACTATTTAAATAAACTTTTGATGTTAATATAGAGGAAAAAGTGTTTTTACAGATCTTTATGGTAAAACTTTGAAACAAATATTTAACTATTCTACGTTTACCTTCCTAGTTATTTTTTTATGTATGTCAAGCATTTCTTACAGACACTGTTCTATTTGTACAATTCTTTGCTTATGAATTACAATTGCTTCCTCCATGACTTTCAGGCAGAGGTGAGAGGTGTCATTAGAATGGGAACATCCATCATTTTTTTACAGTGCAATATAGTTAATCAATGCATAGTGAAATAATGATTAATAAGGGATATGAATACTCAGTTGGAATTGTTAAAAAGCAATCAATTTTTTATCATTTTCCTAGGTATGGTCATGTATAAACTATTAGATGTAATACAAGACAATTGGTAAAGATGCAGAAAGTCTAGCTCCAATGAACATCCTTCTAATTATAGAAGTGAAACTTTCAGCTTATCAACATAAGTCAAGGTCCTTAATATTATTTTTTTATAACTTTTTAAAAATCTCTAGTCATCTGACATCGAGTTTGTATTAGTTGTAACCTCTGCTAAAGCTTTCAACATACCTGGAGGGATCTTAAAGCTATTTCTGCCAATGTCGATAGAATCATTCCAACTTTAGTCAGATTATTCTTATAAGACAGTCAAATGTTAGCTACAACTTGTCTCATTTTCTCAGCATCATTCGCTTATACACTGTCATGTGGTACCAAGTGTCTGTTTTGCCTGAAGAAAAGAAGAATGTTGAAAGAAGAGAATGAGCTTATATCCCTTGAGAAGAATAAGGACAGTTGTCTTGAAAACAATCTGGTTGTAAAAATGAAAACAACTCTTTATTATACAAACCACAAAAAAGTACAAATACAATCAGATTGTCTTCTTTTTCTACTTAGTTGATGTTTACATGCCTACCAGGGTGACTCTTAGTTCTTTATGGAATTCCCCATTCCAATATGCTCTGTATGCATTTGTACCATGAATTGCTGCTTCATTTTCTGTGAATTGATAGGCAAACTGGAAAACATGCATAGTTTCTCCAAGTTCTTTTTTTTTAGAAAAAAAATCAGTATTTTCACAACCTTCAGTCTCATAAACACAGGGAAAGTAGTCTTCAGAACTTCAAAACTGAGTTGTAAATACCCCCCTGGAAGGTCCATTGTAAATTTGAATGGTCACTAAGTGAATTGAAAGTCATAAGTTGAAAACTACTTGTAGTTGTGGTAAAATACAATAATAAATAATTTATTAAATTAATATGCCATCCCACTCCCAGTATGCCTTTTCTCCATATTGCTTACTACCAGTTTTGGCAAAAGAGGCAACTTAAGAAGCAAGGTATACCATCAGAAAAGAATTGATCCAACCGGACATCACAGTCTAAAAGAGACGTGTCAAACTCATGTCGTCACGGCGGTGTCATGTCATGTATCGGGACTCCCCCCGCCCTTTGTTAAACCTGGCATGGGCATGGCCAGCACATGACTCATCCAACCTGTGGGCTGGGAGTTTGACAGCCTTGGTCTAGAAGATACGGATTCATTCCTTTTGATGGAATGGCAAAGGCAAATTAGTTGTAATCTAGTCATGCACTCATTGATGAATGGCTGAAACCTGCCCAGTAATGCATAAAAGAAAAGGAATGAACTGGTTAAACTTAAGCATTCAGAATGCAAGAGCTGAATAAAAGTTATGATGTTAGCAAGAGATAGCAAAGTGGAAGCTTGTGGCTAAGAAAGTGAATGAAGCCTGAAAACCATATTAACTCTGAAGAATCCAGGCATGGATTCTAATGTCTAAAGTATGGCCATATCCTCATGTTATTGTCAGCCCATCATTCCACTCACCTCCCCATTAGCTTCTTCATAATATACTATATTATTGGTGGCAATTGCAAAACAACAGAAAGCATTAAATCTATGGCACTCTACAGAAGATGGTCAAGAATTTCATGGATGCCTGATTTAATTTGTTATATTCATTTATACAAGATGTGCAAACTGTCTATTTCGCATGGCTCAAGGCAGTTTATAGAGATGCAGCAGAACATAAAGTAACCAAAAGTAATACCAATTATAGACAACAAATTAAAGCAGGCTAATCATCATCGCTTACAATTGCCCTGTGAAATAAAACAGATCTTGTGCTTTCTTAAAAGTCAAGAAATTAAGTCCATAACTCAGGAAGCAAGGTGTTCCAGAGTGTGGATAAAGCCACGAATAAAGCTTCCAAACATTTTACCATCCTCTTCTTAAAAAAGCAACCAAATTGGTTTGAAACTAGCCATAAGGTTTCCACTTTGATTTGCAAAACTTCCCTGGTGTCACAGTATATTTACTTGGTGCGAACAGTGTCTTTCCTGCCACTGTATAACAGAGATCATTCAGATCTAAACAAGTGTAAGTGCATAAAAAAGTTGCAGCCATGGATAAGGCAATTCACTTATATTTTGTCTGTACAAAGAATGTTGCTTTCTAGATGAACAGTGTGACATAACTGAATCTCCTTGTCCATATGTGTTCCTCCTCTAATATTATTGACATTTAAAATAAATGCTTTATTATTCAAACTTCATTTAAATAATGATCTACAGTGCAGGAGTCCCCAAACTTGGGAACTTTAAGATTTGTTATCTTCAACTCTCAGAATGGCTGAGAGAATTCTGGGAGTTGAAGCTGGCTGGAGAATTCTGGGAGTTGAAGTCCACAAGTCTTAAAGTTCCCAAGTTTGGAGACCTCTGCTATAGTGTATCACTTCAGCTGATGCTATTCGGTTTGAATGTCATAGTAGGCAGCGCATAGTAGGCAGTGCATAAGGGCAGTGCATTTAGGCTATATTAGACTAAACTACATCACCCAGTGAATGTATTGTCTCAATAGAGGCTATATTACATCTTATCATTTTGATCATTGATCATCATTTTGCATTAACTGCAATTATTTAAAAAATGAAAAGCAGGGAGTAATTTTTATTGATATATTAGAAATTCTGAGAGGAAGAGGTATAATTATGGCATGATGTATACTAAGGAGGGATAACTTTTTGCCTTTACTATTTCCACCAATAGCTGTCCCATAGCCTTGTTTCAAGTGACATGTGCCCTCTTGGGTAGAAGGGCTTTGGAGATCTCCCTACAGGGCTATGTGGAAGAATTTGCATAGCATCTGTCAGACAAGGTTGCTCAAATCCATTCTCAGTTGGATGCTGGTAGTTCTATGAAGATGCACGGGGTAGAGTTTTGTCCTGTTATCCAGGAATGGTTTTGTTGGGCTTGAAGAAGTAACAGGATCATTATGACTGTGAACTTGGCCATTTGCTCTTTAGATCCATGCTCCTCTTGGTTGACTAAAACTGTCACCTGTTGTGTGGGTTGACTCTATATATGGTAAATTCTTCTTTGAGCATGGGTATTGCTTTGTCCCCTTAAGAAGCTGCTGGTTCACCTCCTTCTCAAGAAATCATTGCTGGATCCCACCATACTGGACAAGGGCTTTAAAAGTCAAAACCAACACTTTCAATTAGACTGAGAAACAAGGTATAGTCTGTGCCATTATATTTTATTGAATGCTTGCTGATGCCTCTCTTTGTCACAGCATATGTTTCTGTGCAGTCTTCATGCTTAGGCAAGGCTTCCATTTTTTGAGAATACCTTTTCTGATACAGTAGAAATTATACAGTAGTTCTCGCTACTACTCTTGTATAATATTTGTTGTGTTGGATGAAAAGTTCAGAAAGAGCAATTTAGATACTTTGACAATTATTTATTAACTAAGCTGAAATTCACAACCTGCAGCTATACATCTGCAGGTGTGAAAACTGATCAAAAGATAGATATGTATTTAACACGTTTTGCAAAATAGTAAAAGCTCATTTTTTTTCTCCTGGAAATGTGAAATCAGAGTACTGTAAAAGTGTAAATTTCATGGATGCAATATTAATACCGGTGGGTTTCACTAGAAGGAATATTTTAAACAAATATGAAAAACACCATTTATTCTGGTATAGTTAAAAATGTAAAATACTATTTAAAAAAACCTTTAAAACTCATTTGAAATGTTTGGACTTCAACATTATAACACTGTCATTGAATATTAGAGCTAAAAGATTATACTTTTTTACAGAAACAAAACAAAAATATTAAGATTCAGATGTAAAGTTGATTTGTTCATTTAACATTTCTATATATAACATTCATTCATTTCCTCCCTTTTTAAATCCTCCATATATCCATAAAATGTTAAATATGTTAAAGTTGTTCATAAACATTCTTAGCTTTTCTACAGTTTTTCCAGAAAAATTAAGAAGATCCATGTTATTAGCCCCCGCCAAAGTCTGCTCCTCCATATCAAAAGTATCATAAGTAAAAATATCAAGAGGAATGTCTGCTTTAGTATCTGAACCCTTGATCAAACTGAAAATACATATTTTTTAAAAAAGTATTTTCTGCCTATTGTCACTAGATATCTTTGTGTTCAAAAAGATTTATTCATTATAAAAGAACCTCTGATGCGTAAATGTATACACGGAACTGGGAACCCTGGAGTGTTTTACCAATTTCAAAACATACTTTCTCATGTAAAACATAATTTGTTTCAAAATCAAATGCTACTTTTTCTACTTAAGTTTCTTGTTTCTTTAAAGTGTGATTTCTACCTTCCACTTTTATGGACAACAGGCAGAAAGTTTTAAAAGTTATTTATGTAATACAAGATAACTATCAGTTTACCCAAGAAACCAAAGTGATTTTACTACTGAAAGGTTTCAAATTTCAGCATTCTATAGTTGTGGCAGCTGACATAAATTTGGATATTGAGCTGGGAGGTATCGCTGCCCTGGAGATAATTGATTTCCTCCCTGAAATAATTTAATAGTGTTCACTTCAGAGAACATCTTTCTGATTATCGACTCTTTCTGATCAGTCATTTGCAAAATTATTGCTATAGCTACAAATGTCAGTTCTCTCAGACTTTGGCGCCTTTTTTGTAACTTTTTTTTCTTTTTCGTCCAATAAGATTTTTAACAACCTAGCATCCTCAGAGACTTGTCTCACCCTACCTCCAACCCTAGAGTGCTACAAATGCTAGCAGTTTTTCAAACTATACTAGCCTTCCCAATCAGTTATTACTACATTTTATCATTCTTTTTCTTTTGATCATAAAAATCTATTTGAAAGACCAGTGTTAATGACAACAATCTTTGTGGAACAGCTATCTTTCTACAAGGAAAGTTATACTATATTTGCAATTGTGTCTCCAATTTGTAGAAAATACACAGAAAATTACTTGTCCACATGGCTACCTGTTCTGCTCAGGGTATATACCTTTTAATTTGTAAATAATTGTCATATTACCATTTTAAAAAATGAAGAAATGCCACTTGCACAGATTTGCTGGCAGTGACATCTAAATAATGGGGACAAGCATACATATTATTTATTTATGATATTTATAGCCTATTTTTGTCTGAGAGTTTCACATAGCGTATATGGGACTCCTCATTTTAAATTCAGAAATATAGCTTAAGAAATAGGATGGGCTGAGATAGAATGATTGGTCCAAAGATACCCAATTAAGTCCTGTATGAATAGCCAGTTCATAATAGCAATTCAGGCTATTATTTGCAAACAGTTTGTTTTTATTGTCAAAACCAGCTATATATATTATGGCATAATTATCAATAGACAGCTGGGTCAGTCAAAGGGCTGTAGTGATTAATTCTAGTGCTAGTCTCTATTACTCATGAAATATGTATTTATTTATTAACATTTCTTTTTTGCTTTGAATCCCAATGCTCCGACTAGCACATGAGGTGAGTTGGGGGTAGAGTGGAAGATTTGAGAATTAAAAACAACATGATGGTAATATTTGAAATCCGCTAGGAGCTGTTTCAAACCATTTTTCTGTTCAAAGAGCTATTGGATGATATATAAGTAATAATGTCTGCAAACCAGGATTCTTTAAATCATTTAAACTCATCCATACCCAAATCTGAAAAGTACACCATGGCATCAAATGGGTACTGCAAGGAATAATAAGATGGCAGCTTTTAAACTTTATATTAGTTTATTGGTCATGGCCATGTATCATCACTGTGTGATTAAGCAAATCTGTCAGTATTGAAAATATATAGTAACAGCCAGTTCATCAATATTGTTGAAAGCTAATATATTTCAGAGCATCGGTTAAAATGCTGTGTAAGGAATAAGCCTTGTTAAAGACAATATTCAGAGGAATTGGCAATGCTAGGTTTTGTCAGAATAACTGCACTAATAAGGATGGTAAAGAATTCTGCAAATGTAAACAGTTTTGGAAATAATCTTTTTCTCTGAAATATCAGTAGACAGAACTATGTCTGTTTATAAATGCAGTAGTAATTTAATTCCTTTCTTCTGCCATTTTTCTCTTCTCAACCTTTCCCAAAAGCACTACATTGTAGGATGTAGCATAAGAAAGCGCAGTAGAACTTGCCAAATATGTTTGTGACCAGCCCAACTACTTCCTGTTTAAAGCATGTAGGAAATTGAGGATATTTGTTCTGAAAGAATGGATTAGGAAGAGTCATTAGTAACATGCAAGTACCATTTGCCAGTGCAATTTTGAACTCAGAGTGAGAACAACTTAGAAGCAGCCTTCTGATGGAATTTTTCACACTTCAAAGCTAAATCCATATTTGAAAGATAAATATGGCTTATTTGTTTTTAGATTAGCATGTTGTATGACCCCCAGATACTGCAATTTGTTATATTAAGTTCTATGAACATAGCCAAACAAACCTTGGCTTAGAACAGGGCTATCAAACTCACCGCCTGTGGGCTGGATGCAGCATGCTCATGTCCTTTTTAGCGAAGGGGGAAAAAGTGACACCACCATGACAACATGAGTTTGACACCCCTGGCTTCGAACACTATATGAACATAGATGACAAATGTAGAAATTAAAGGTTCTTTGTTTGAATCATCAACTAAATTATCTTGGGAGTTGCCAGTCATCCAAATTCTCCTTTTATGATCTATGGAGATTCTCAATCATCCAAGTCATGATTGTCATAAATGTGTTTTACAATAGGCAACTGGACATTCTTGGTTTTTTTCCCCTTGAAAACATTTAGCTTCTCATTGAAGAAATGGATGAGAAAATATTTTCAAGGGGAAAAAAAACAAAACACAAGACTATCCAGTGGATATTGTTGGTGACCAACCAGTTCAGTCTCCTGCCTGTTCATACCCTTTCTGTCTCCAAGATCATTCTACAAGACACTTGGAGAAATTTTGCTTCCATCTAGTGGTACTTTTGACTTTTGCAGCCCCGCCATGGAAGAGGACACAAAGCAGAACAAACCAAAAGATGCTCAGAAAGTAAATTTGCCAGATGATATAGCTGACTGAAAATCAAACCAGACTGTCCAATAAAATCTGTATATTTTCCCATTCCCTGCCCCCCCCCCATTTGTTGGANGTATATTTTCCCATTCCCTGCCCCCCCCCCATTTGTTGGACATAATGAGTAAAGATAAACTGTAGAGCTGATTACAGTTTTAAGGCAGGCAGTTTTTTCTATTTCTCTGGATCTTTTCCTCTCCCATCCCTGAGCCTGCCTATATAAATGCATTATTATTTTTGAGTTAAAGGATAAAACTTGAAAATATGGGATTCTTTATAAAGGACTGATTCCAACAATTAATTAAATTGCTTCAAGAAGGTATAGTTGTAACAGATTGAAAATGTAGCCTGTCTGTATGCCAGTGATTGGCTGATGTTCCTGCTGTGCCAGGGAGAGAGTTTGTTTGCCAGCTTTCAGTGAAGGACTTGCTGCTGTGACAGCAGATCTCACTCAGGAACTTGATTTAATGCTACCAATTACCATATCTTTGTAATTGCAACCCATGCCTGATGAGAATGGTGGAGACAGTAAGGCCTTGAGCAGAACATCTTTGTCTTATAAGGATATAATGTCTTCCATTGATCTTCCCTTTTAATGTTTCATCAACTCTGTAACCAATTGATCATTCCTTAGATAAAATCTGCACCATAACTGTATGCCAACATTTGTGATTCATTTTCATTTAACTAATCAAAATGTTGTTCCACAAGAACCTGATGATGTTCAAGATGCTTCGTAGGAGGCATTGCCTCAATCCAAACTGATTGCCTTAGATAGCATATTTCTTATAGCCTTATCAAAGTATAAGACATGAGCTGTTAATCATACCATATTCTCTCAAATATATTATCAGTCTACTGGGGTGGCTCGCTAGAGTGAGTGCCAATTAATAAGAAATCTTAAGTAATACATTGTGGGGAATTCTTATTTTTATCCAAACCAAACACAATATTGGAAAGGAATTTTGTAAAGGAGGTTAGGGCCCTGTCCTTTTGTATCCCATTCGCACAACTCTCTGAAAACTGAGCAGCACTAACTTTGATATGAAAAAAGAGTCCAGAAAGAGTAAGACTGAGTGTGAAAATATGCTAGAGCTTGCTAAGCCTGTAGTTCTTATCTGAAGAATTGAACTGAACTGAACTGAAGAAAAAACTGAAGAAACTTCTTTAATGGGAAGTGAAACGTCTTCAAGGAAAAACAAAATCCAGTTGCCTTTTGAAAAAGCACCTTTGGACAACCATGATCTGGATGACTGAGAATTTCCATAGACAAAAATAAAAAAGTTGTTTTTGCTTTTCCAGAAAAAGCAAGTAGGCAGGGTTTTGTAGAACTTTTAGAATGAGTGAATTTGGGATGTTTGCAAGATGATAATTCGAGGGGAGAATATAGAAGACTGATTTTATATTAATTCAGCTGTCCCAATGTTTTTTTTAATGCAGTTGTCAAGTGAGCCACCAGGCAGCCATTACTTAAATTGGGTAATATACTAGTTGCAGAAAGAAGTTACATAATATTATGTGATCACTGAACAATAACTGCATGATGGCTATGTTTTAGCAAAGGAATTGCTGATGTAAAGAAGCAAAGTCAGCACAGGAGATAATGATGAACTAACCTTCTAGTCAAGTGTGCTTTCTAAATACCTGTCTGCAATATTAGAAACAAACTGAAATTGGTGCATTCCCAAACCAGTGATCCTGGCTTCAGCCAATTACTTTTGGTTCAATTATTTCTAAACCACTGATGGACCTTCAATTAGTGCTGCTTGCGTGATTCCACACAAGAGCCTTCAAACTCTTCTTACATTGCAAACACTTTTTATATCAGCTGTAAATACTGATAATCCAAGGCTAAAGGTTAAAACATTTTACAGAATTAGAATTATCCATGTTGTCTTTAACAATATTTTCAAGAGAGGGTTTAGTGTAAATATGAATTAATATACCTCAAACTCTTCTTATATTACAGCTTTACATTTTGCACAAAATATCATATATAACTTTCTTCTGATAAGGTATTTTCTAAACAATAACATCTTTTAAAATTGCAGAGAATACACAATGGAAATATAAAACAATTTGTTTTATTGATTGATTAATGCTAAGTCTATATCTCTCCAAAATGAAACATATTTTTGCAGTTGTTTTCCCATAGCAGAAAATAAATAGCATCCCAGTTGGAGTTATTTTATTCAAGCCCAATAACTGAAATTGAGGTTAATTGACCTTTATATGATGGATATCTAGAACAGCACTTAAACTGCACACATTGAGAGCAAGTTTATTTGAAAAGCAAATTAAATTAATTGACATTCATGTCAAGCTCTCTTGCTTATTGCTAGCTCATGTGAGTAGTTTGTTGATGGTATTGATAGAAGAAACATTCATTTTTGATAAATAAGATTTTCAGTTGAATAAGTTTTAATTAGATGAGTTCTACCTGGACTTTCATTTGTACAATCTGAAGCTAATTCTTTCAGGTAAACGTTTAATGCCTCCCTCTTAACACTTGAACACAGAGGCTTCAAATTCAAATAATCATGAAGGCTACACAAGAACTATTAATTAATCCACTGATGCAATACTGAAGGCTTTTCAAACATTGATACAAAAGTCCAGGTGAGTCAAAAGTCAAGAAAATGAATACAATGTTATGCATTAAACAAAATAATTTAAAAAAATGCTCTGGTCCTGATTCCATGTATGAACTCCATAGTTGAACCCAATAGGGATTTCACTATTCATTTACATTTTGTCTCTTAACAAATATTCAACATTAAATCAAAACATGAAATTTTAAAAGTTAGGAAATTATGGGATACACAAATTTATATTCCTATGCTTTTCTGCATTTCCACTTTGATTTTTCATACCCTTTTTTTCATCGGCTATTTAGGGAAAGGGTATACTTTACAAAGTATCCCATTCCTAAAGAGGCTCTTTTACACAACTTGATAGCCACAAATCTTTTTTGCCTGTTCTTCCACAAAAATAATCAGTGCTTTTGGATCAACCAAGGTTAAAAGAAGAAGGATGCAATTCTAAGACAAAATATTTCCTCTCCCAAGTCTATCTGATTCTGTACCATATCTCCTAGGGCACGGATGTAAAACTTGTGGCATCACATTGCCGTCATGTGATGTATCACAATGATGATAATGATGTACATCTCTTTGCGGAGGTGGGATGGGTGGGGCCTACACATGACACATCTGACCCGTGGGCCACCAGTTTGACACCCCTATCTTAGGATGTTGCATACAAAAAATGATGACGATGATTCAGAAAGTTTCATGTAGTTACAAATTTGAGATCTTTGCATAAGAATGACTGTCTGTTTGGACCTTATTTCTAAATCATTTCTAAATTTGTATTATTTTCTTTTCTAGTAAAAATAAGTAAAAACTGACAGATAGTGGTATGCCTAATTCTATGAGGGTAAGAGATATGATTGAACTGCTGCAGAAATTGAACATAAATCCTAATTAGACTGCTATTTGACTGACTTAGTCACCAATGAACTCTTTTGTTACAGTTATATAGTTGTATTTTAACCATGAGTGCAGTAGTAAGAGTAAATTATAAGTAAAATTAATTTCTTGACATCCAGCATCTCACTTAAATTATGTCCAGGTGGTTTACAGTGAAAACATACAGTTAACAAGAAACTTCTTATGAAAACAAGAGCAGCTTCCTTTTATTCTGCTTTTAAAAACAATAGGTCACACTTTGTCTATCATCTCAATATTTTTAAGTTGATTAGTAACAATTCTCAGGCAGAAATGTTATTTCAAATCACATTCACTCAACTTTTAAACAGAAGCTTTATAGCCACTCTCCTTTCTCCAAAATACTGCAGCAATTTAGGCAAACTAAAATAAAGACAAAAGTTAGTGAGATCATCCTACACCTAAACCAGTGGTGGGATTCAAATTTTTTTACTACCGGTTGTGTGGGTGTGGCTTGGTATGCGTGGCAGGGAAAGAATATTGTAAAATCTCCAGTCAGAGGTGGTATTTGCCGGTTCTCTGAACTACTCAAAATTTCCACCATCGGTTCTCCAGAACTGGTCAGAACCTGCTGAATTCCACTTCTGACCTAAACCATGGATTTTTAATAGAACTGAAGCTAAACAGAACATGCTTTCAGATAAACCCACTTCAACAAATAAGGTCAGAAAGTGACAGACAGCAAAAAACAACTTTCTTTCTTCCCCACCTGACTTCCATTTGACAATGCTGAAAAGTTTGCTTCATTGTTCATTTTAAAACCAATTTGAAATCCACTTTCTAAAATTGCTAGAGCCTTATTTCTATGCTTTATCATCCTGTACTACCCTTCCTTCTGGACAAATATCACAATATATTATTTTCAGAGCTACTTATAATTTATGTTTATTTGAAGAATGCAACCAAGTCAATAGGATTAGTCATATCAGTTCTGTTTGATTTGATCTCCTTAGCTGTATTAATATAATTCATTTCTGAAAAAAATTGAGACAAATTAGACTCAAAGAACTTTATGCAAATGCATTAACCAAATTAGATGACCTGCTTTTTAAAGTTGTATGATTACAGAACTTAAATCGACTTCTCAGCTGAAAAATCTAGGCTATTTTATAGCCTCTCCAGAAAAATTTTTACATTACCATTCAGTGACATTATTTTATTCTGAACTGAACTATGGTGTTGTGAAAACTCTTGAAAATACCACCCATTGTCAAGAAAAAGTATATGGATCAACAAACAAAGCAATATTCTGTTCTCAATTAAAGTACAAATAGCTAGGCTCACTTTGTCATAATTTAGACACATTATGCAATGGTCCAGAAATCAATATCACTGGGAAAAGTTAAAGGAAAGAGGATGTCCAGTATCAGATGGATGGACAAAGTTACAGCAGCAGCAGGTTGGGAAATGTTGAGCTGACGGATGCATTCAGATCATTTTAGACAAGTTGCTATATGGTCACTAAAGTGTTGACACTGACTTCATGGCACATACTCAATTTATTTTGCCAGATAATATTTATATATCATTATAAAATAAAGCTGATGTGACATTACTGAGAAATAGACAATAATACAAACTTTTTTACAAAAAAATGCCTGGTAATAAATATATATTCCTAAATGTCTATTTGTATATCACACACACTGAAAAAGATTTTGAGAAAAGAAAATTACTTTCTATTAATAATTAATCTTCTACACTGTGAATAAAATAATGAAATAGATGGGAAAAAATAAACATATAGGCAAAGTATCAGGATCCAGAATTAAATGTCATAAATAATGTAATTTATATAGATATATATCCATTTACCTTAAAGCAATATAAACGGTTTTAACTGATTATACATCATTCTTCACAGTGGATTAATTAAAATAGGCATACAATATTTATATGAAAAAATTAGCTCAATATACTTTAACTGTATTTGGAAAAAGTACTGTATAGAAATATAGCATTAGATTAAAAGTATAGCTATATAGTTTTTTTCAAATTTGTAATTATATACATTTTTACAATATTTAAATTTAAATATTATTTTTTTTAGGTAAACAGAATTATAAAATAATGTTACTCATATTATAGAAATATAATTTCTTATATGAATTCTGTATAAAATTCAATTAGTATATTTTAAGAATGTTGCAAATAATAATATAGGACATTTATATTATTAGTTTGCAAAATTTGATAGAAAGATAAAATGAAATACGGTCTCAAAATTACTTATGTATGCTATGATTATTGTATACTTATACAAACAAGTCATTTCAGTGCATTTCTTGAAACTCCCAAATAAGTATTAATAATTTGCTGGAACTGTGAACAAGTTTCAATCTGATTCAGTGATGGAAATTTTCTGGATGATGTCAGACAGATTTTCTGCCTCCAGATCTTCTTTACTATTGTCTGATATTTCAGGTGAGATAAAGCAACCAGAATCTCTTGGACAGTCATTTAATTGTAGTTTGTTAGGGTTGAGGTGAGGGTTTAACATCTGTGGCATTGGTTCTGTTTCCTGGTCTTGCTCATCTAAAAAATAAAAAACAACCAGTAAGCCAGAGATTAAAATGATTTCAACAAGGCCTGAGAAAAAGCACAAAGTAGCACACAAAATCTTCCACTAGTGAAATGAAAGTTTCTTATTGAATCACAGTTAGAATAGAGAGGAACTGATGTCAGCCATGAAAAATATTGATAACATTGATCTTTCAAGCCAACTTGAAACTTGATTCACAAAGTTTAAAATTAAGCTTGGTTTAGGGGCACTTTTTCAAAGTCATATATTCTGTCAGAATGTCTTCTTTTACAAATTGTAATGGTACGTGGGAATGATCTTTAGAAATGGAAAAGAGACACAGCCAGGGAAATCATTGGATAAGAAGTACCTTATCCTGAAGCAAATACATGGACAGACCAAAATTCTCTAGTTTCTTTGGATGTAAAGGGGATAGGAGTGAGATGTACTTTCAGATTTACAAGATTTTGTTAATGTATTAATAAGCAGGTCATAGGGTGTGTTTCTGGGGACTACTCCACAAGACTGACCCAATCTTTGGGTTATCTTTGGCCATTAATCATGATCATTGATACCAGAAGTGATATTCAGTAGGTTCTGACCAGTTCTGGAGAACCAGTAGCGGAAATTTTGAGTAGTTCAGAGAACCAGCAAATACCACCTCTGACTGGAGATTTTACGCCCACCAAACCATGCCCACAGAACCCGTAGTAAAAAAAATTTGAATCCCACCACTGGTTGATACTGATAGAAGCTGATATAAACTGTAATCAAAACAAATAGTGGATACCAGATTGAGGAAAACCAAAGCAGCTGTACACAAGCAATTTCTTGGCGTTGCATGTTTAAACAATATATTGATCATTTCTAAATAAAAGAAAAAATTCAGAAACATCCAAAGTTAACTGTGCAAAAACACATGCAAGGAAAGAAAGGCTTTCTTTTCTTAGTGTCTTGGTAACAAGAAAAAATTTTTAGAGGTCCATAGCCATAGAGCAATAATATGTAAATTCCGTGGCTTGGATTGAACAACTCAGGAAACTGTACAACTCAGTAAAATATAGGCATTAAAAAATCTTTAAACAGATCTTAAATCTGTTAATTATACAGATCAAACCATCTTAACTATCATGATCTAAAAGGATTTATTGTAAATATATAATAAATATAAAGATATATTTAAATATTCTTAATTTATTATTATTTATGAAGCATATTTATTAAATGTAGCTAGTTTGTATTATTTTATAAATATTAATGCAGCTATTATTACATTATTAAATAGTAATTATTTAGTAGATTATAGGGGTGATACCAAAATATAATTTTATCATATTTTATATATCTCTATATTATACTATTATGTTTTATTCCAATTTCATTTTAAATTGTATTTGTATGGTGGTTTTATACCATCTGCTTGTTTCCTAACAGGCTTACTTTTGTTCTTATAAGAAAGCTATCAGTGTATGATGTAACAAAGAGTTCTATTTTTTAGCTGCTTGTGACAGGGCTTGTTGGTGGATTGGGCTGAGAGAAGTGACTATCACTGTCACTGGGAATCACTGTCAAGAGAGAGGTAACAACCAGTTGGCCGATATGATCCAATTCTCTGTGAATCAATTGTGCTCTCAGGCTACAGTGTGGACCTTTCTATTGCAAAACTTCATTTCTCAAAGATGTGACACATTAATCTGTTCATATGGTTTCCTAACTGAATGTGTACTTTGATTTAAAGAATTTTACCACAAATGACAAATGTCAGTTTTAATCTGTAAAATATTAAAGGCGCAGCACACAGAAATTGGTTTTCTTTTCTTTTTTTTTTTAAATCACTACTAATTGTTGCTGAATCAGCAGAACATACTGTCTTATCAACTTGTAGAAGTCATGTAATTTCCTTAAAATAAAATAGTTTCATAAAAGATAAATGGCTCTTGGTCAGAGTTGTATAAGATAGCTTTAGCAGAGCCTATGATATGCATCATTTTGGCATGTATATTCTATACTACTTTAATCTATAGGATTAGGATGGAGATATTGAAGAAATATAAAGCTGATACATACATTCTGACAGACCTTTATTGTAAATATTCATGATATGCATTTTTTACCCTTGGTTTACTCTTGATGCTTATTTTTTTTCCTTAAATGTATGATTTCCTAGTTTATAATTATATGTAAGTATAATTCTTGCAGTCTTTCCTGACTCCAATGAAGCTCTAGAAACTTAGGCTCCCTTACACATTATCTTATCTAAATAGGTCTATGATATAATCTTGTTGTGATTGTAGATATGATACTGTGTTTCTCCAACAATACAGCCTCCACCAATAGGAAGGCCCAGCATGATTTCTAGACATGATGAGGTGAAATTAAGCCCCACCCTCAAAATTTAGGCCTATTTAAACCATGCATTTGCTCGCCATTTCTCACATCATTTGTGAGAACTAAATGAGGTGAAGAGAAATGGGGGGAAGGACAGGGGGGAAAAAACTTTAGGAGCGCCCTGCAGGTAGCCTAGGCTAGAATACCCCTATCTACTACCAATAGAACATCGGCCAATACAAGCTTCCCAAAGACAGAGTTACCAGCTGTTTCTATAAGCGGTTTCTATAAGTGTCCACGTGCACTCCCCCCTTCACTAAGCCATTTCTGTTGGCTGATGGAAGCTCCCCAAAGGCAGAGTCACTAGCCACTTCTATTGGCTGATGGAAGGTCCACAAAGGCAGAGTCACCAGCTGTTTCTATCGGCCTGTAGAAGCGGCCTTGGGGTGAGTGCCCACCCACACTGCCCTCACCACAAAGCCGTTTCTATCAGCTGATGGAAGCTCCCCAAAGACAGAGTCACCAGCCGCTTCTATCGGCTGATGGAAGGTCCACAAATGCAGAGTCACCAGCTGCTTCAGGGAGATATTTGTGCAATATATTAAAGCCTTCTGAAGCACATCCACAACTGTGTAGTACATCCAACTTTCACCATTATTTTTTTACAGAAATGTATCACATACTTTCAGAGTCCTGTAGATTCTCAATAGCTGAAAGTAGCTTCATCCTGTCTTCTGGATCTTTGATGTTGAGTTCAACTAAATGCTTTTCATGTAGATCTTTCAAATCTCCTAATGTTTGATAGCCATTTAGCAAAAGGGTTGATAAATATTCCTAGAGGGGAAAGATTTAAAATTTAAATTGTAATAAAGAAGTAAATTTTCACAGTACAGAATGGTCAAAAGGGCAGAGAGGAATGAGGGGGACAGGTGTATGTGGGGGGAGTTGAAACACATGCTGCAATTGTAAATGCAGGTGCCAAGTACTGTGGTAATGTTACCACAGGGTTATGGCAATGGCCATAAGTTTGAGAACTTGTCAGAAATATCATTAATTCAGTGCCTCATAATTTTAATCACTGAACAAATGGTTGCTAAAAGAGTACTAACATGGAGCTCAGGGTACCTGCACAAGGCCCCCACGGAACTCTGTTTTTTGCGAGTAGAGTGCTAGCAAAACAAACTACTAGCAAAATGGTATTTGATCACAAAGCAAGGAGACATCAAGAAATGTTTCTCTTTTTGCATCTGAACATCCAAGAAGGAACAGGAAAGGAGAAAGGAAAACAGGAAAGACAAATAAAAAGATGAGAAGATGGGAAGAAAGCAACGAAGAAAAAAGAAGGAAAGAGGGGAAGGAAGAAGAAAGAAGAAAGGAGAATGAAGAGGGAAGGAAAAAGAAGAAAAGAGAACAAGGAAGGAAGGGAGGGAGGGAGGGAGGGAGGGAGGGAGGAAGCAAGNGGAAAAAGAAGAAAAGAGAACAAGGAAGGAAGGGAGGGAGGGAGGGAGGGAGGGAGGAAGCAAGCTTTGACACCCTGGTCTAAAGCAATCCATGACCTAAGCAGCAATTTAAAGCTGGAAAACAAAATTAAAAGTGAAGAATAGCTCAAGTGCACATATTTCCAGTTTTAGCTAACCTGGAGATGGATTTGCTCCAAGAATTCCTGAAGAGAATTAGGCTTGGCCATTTTACTTTTCTTGTGTGGTTTTATTTTTCTGGGTGCAAATTCCTCTTCTGTAATCAGATCCACGTAAATAAATTTGAAGTTTCCAACCTTGTTGTTTAGCATTCCAGTCCACATGCCCATTGGGGTTTTACAGATGATATCAATTATATCTCCTTTCTATAAGAAGACCAAGACAAAAACAGAATATAAAACTAAGAGTAATATTAAAAAATGACAGGTGATTGTTGATTAATATGGCTAAGCTTTAAAAGAAAGTGAACAGGCAACTTAATACTTAATATACATCTGCCACCAACCAGCCAAGCCAACAAGAAGATGGGGAGTTCAGAAATAGGACAGATAAATGATAGATGGATGATAGGGGATAGATGATAAATAGATACATAGATGATAGAGAGACAGACAGACAGATGATAGATATTTTCATGTTAAAAGGTATCCTGAAAATTCATAATTAAAGCACAAAAGCATGGATAACCACAACATTCATAATTCAATAGAAATTAATAAATTAACTGAAAAGAACATAGACTCTGCATTTTAAAAGCACCAGGAAGCTTAATTTCTACAAGATGCTATAATTTTCATGTAGTGGAAAGACCACAGCTAAAAAAACCAACCCAACACACTGTTACAAGCTTTTCATTTTCCATCATCAACATTAGTAATATAATGCACAACTCACAATAGTGCAACATTTGAATTAACTGCCTGCAAAATAAAGTGCATAATGTACAACATACTCACCCACATCAATTTTATCTTTCCCAGTGCAAAAAAAAAATGAACAACAACAATCTAAGCAGTAACTTACCACATAGGCAGGCATTCAGGTATGAATACCAATCTTCTCCTACCCCCTTTGCTATCAACATTTTACTCTATCATCCATTCATATCAAGCCAATAGAAATATAATGCTGTTATCAGGGTTAGATTAGTTTGGGAGGAAAGATGTCCCAGAAACACCAGTCCAGTGTTTGAAATAGTTGAAACCCTGGAAAAACTCAGATTTATAAAATTTTGGATCAACTTAGAAGCAAAACTTTAAAAATACACATTTTGATTCAAGGTGGAAACATCTGAGCAGCTGCTTCAAGGTCAAAATAATTTGTACAACTCCAGATAGGTGAGAAAAGAGATTGGTGGAAAACAAAGCAGAAAAAGAGAATTGCCATCTCCATGTACAATTAAAAATGGTTTTGAATGTAGTCCAAAGTAGTTGAGTTCGCACATTATATTGGTTTTGACTTGATCCAAGACATGTAGTTTATCCCATACCTGAAAACACTTGCATCAAATATTACACTTTTGGAGTCCCTGGGAGTTTTCCTTTCAGCCAGTTTCATATCACTGATAAGTTTAGGGGGAAAAATAATTTAGGAATAAGTCTCTTTTCCCCAAGTTAAAATTATTACTTTGTTATTCCTAGTCAGGAGTGAAACTCTTAATAACTTTTGCTGGTGACACAAACATAAGCATCATCTTCAGAGATTAACCAGCAAACAAAACAAGATAACAAGAAGGAAACAATAGCAAAAACAATAATGACTGATGAAATAAACCAAGGGGAAAACATTTTAAGAGATTTAAAAAGGGAACTGGAGATGCAGGAAGACATTTTTGAAACGGAGATGGGGGCATGGGTAGATACTTTGAAAGCTAGACAATGGAAAAGGGCAGAGATGAGAGAAAAGTTTAAAATGAATAGTCAGGACGTAGATGCAGATTGGGATAAAGATCCAAGAGAGGAATATGGGAGGCAAATTAAAAAATGAACAATTAAAGCTTTAAAGTGGACAAAAGATGACAGATAGAAAAGATTTGTTCTTAAATATCATGGTGGCATGATTAAAAGTTAGAATAGGGATAGAAATAAGAGAGAGGGGGAATATGAGTATACACATTCTTATACAAAAAGATAAAAGATTAGAAATTGAATGTTGCTATTATTAGGTATGTTTAAACAATATTGTGATTGGCACTGCAATAAGGTAATGAAATATTGAATAATTAAGTCATGAAAGTCTATAATTTAATACAAATGTATCAACACAAGAACTAAATAAGCTTGAGTCCTGTAACAAATATGATTAATAGCACTATTTTTATTTGTACTAAAATGTGTGATATCCAGGTGCCATGCTGTTCATGCATTGATATGGATATATCGGAAAATAAAACTAAAAACTTGGGGAAAAAAATAAGCATCATCTTGTTTTTGTTAACACTGTATGGACAAGTGAAACACCGTCTGCCGCTTTAACAGATGTAGGTGAAGTAAGCATTGTCTTTGGAATCATCTGTGAAACAGATACTAGCCAAGAAATTACAACAGTAAATAGATTTATAAATTCTTAAAGCACAAAGTAATTAATATATGTATGGAACTTGCCTTGATTTTTAAAGAGTCTGAATCGTAAGGACTGGGAGTGAAGTCTGTGTGTACTCTGGCTCTGCCACAGAATGGTCCAACATAACTGATTTCTTCATCAAACTTTAGACTGTCTCTATTGCTTGTTCCATCTGAACAACAAGTTACACCACCTAGAAGCAATAAAAATTATTAATTTTTGCAAAATGTCTAAGATGGGTACCACATGAAATCACGCTACTCCATAGAAAATCTTGAAGAAATAGAATTATACATAAATATATCTACTACAGATACAGTCAGCCTGTTCTTGATGTAAGGTGAGGGAGTGGCCTACTGTAGAAACAGTCTGTAAGTTCTATTCCTGCCTCTATATGCCACATGTTTACTATGATATAAGCAGTGTTAATATTTGTCTGCCAAGCCAGTAAGGTTTTTTTTAAACAATGAATAGGAGATTCTGTGGTTTTTTTTTCAATTCAGATAATTTGAATGCTTCGAGAAAGTGAATATAATTTACTAAAATTAGAATTGGAATAGTTCTATTGAATTTATGAGACTTAGTACTATTTAAGTTTGGCTAGATCATTTCCCATAATCTATTCACACATATTTCAGGCTTATTATTTTTGAGGCTTTGTTAATAGATGAAAAATGTGGCCCTCAAAGTCTACAAATCAAAAACACAAATGTCATTAAATGGTCAAAGTCTGAACTGGCAAAAAGTGATGTGAGGACTAGAGTATAGATCTTCTTCAAAGCTGAAAACTAATTTATATATATTAGTTTAAAAAGTCTGACTCACAGACGAACAGAATACAAAAGCCTGATGATGGCAGATGAGATTCTGCCGAAAGGTTGCTACAACTTTAAAGGCACAACTATGATGACGTGGGAAAATACCCAAACAAAACTGAATACTATACATGTAAGTACCCGCAAAAACTTAAGAAAACAAATATTAGACCTCTACGGGGAGTAAATAAACAGCCAGACTAAAACTTACAAGAAGCTGGAAGTTACAAGAGCAGGAATACTATGTGACCTCAAATTCCTACACAGCTGCAGAGACAACAATGCAACACCGACCTGCTTTAAATTAACATTTCATCACAGCATAGCAGCTACTAAATGTATGCTGAAAAGAACTGAAATGGCTCTACTCAGGAACAAGCTCCACAGAAAGAGATTCCAACTCGATCAGCTAAACAAAGATTTCCCAATTCTACATCTGGAATTGAGCAACAAAATCCACCTTCCACTTTGGGACAAGATAAAACAACTTACAACTAAAGAAATTAGAACATGACAAGAAAGCCCACAACAACTCACAACACCACCTGAAACAATTAGTATATAACGTTTCCAACAGAGAACTCACCAAAAACAGACACAGATGCCCTAACCAAAGGATTCAGTTATGCTATAGCACCCAAAAAAATCCCCACAGAAGCCATCATATGTGCAGTAGAATCCAGCCTAACCAAATTAAATACAGATGA
>BHFT01083441.1:0-60639 GCA_004320025.1 Laticauda laticaudata | reverse complement strand
ACAACTCGCGGGATTTTCAATTGCAGCACACATTTCAAATATTTGCTGTGAAATAACGGGCAACGATACAAACCTTCCACTAGCACTAGATGCAGACTAGGCGGCGGATGCACAGACCAAAGATGGCCACGCTAGCTCTGCTCCTTCTTGCTACAGATGAAAATGTAAATCTATTTTGTGGATAGCCCTCATATTATTACTAAACAAAACTGTCACTTGACGTTGTGCTTTGCTGCCAAGTTGCTTATGACAGAAATTCTGTTCTCAATTACTGTTGTTAAGTGAGGACTAGCTATATGAGTGGGAAGTATCCTGTTTTGCTTCCATAACTTTGTGTGAACTGCATTTTTTTCAGGAAAAAAAGAATAGAAGAAGAGGAGGCTGAAGTGAAGAGAAAAGCTACTGATGCTGCTTATCAAGGTTAGTTGGAATTTTGGATTTTTAGCTGAACCAAGGTCCTCAGAATTAAACTTCCATCGACAGAATTAAAAGTAGTAAAATGCAGTTTGAAAAAGTAAGACCTACACAATTATTTGGTCATCCCTATTTCCTCTTCAAATTTCTTGTGGAAAGGCTGAGCATTTCATAGACTTCTCTTTACAATGCTGTTTTTAAGACTAGACTTTGGATTCTAAGGCACAATGGATTGCCATAATGATCCTGTACCAAAAAAATAGCATAGAAGAAATGAAAAGAATACCTGTCCAATATGGTCATAAGCAAGAAGTTATCAGAGAACTAGTAATGTTGATTTTTCCTGTTCCATATTTATGAATAGCATGTGGGATGGAATTGAAAGAATTTCGGAGGATACCTATTGGGAGTGGAAAAATTGGCCACATTTTGTGTTGAGAATTCTTCGTTAATCTGAATAGCGTGAACTAGAATGTAATTTTCTGCCTTTGTTTCTCTAGCTCGTCAAGCAATTAAAAATCCATCAAGAAGAATGCCGGGAATGATGGTCCGTTCCCCAGCAGGGTCAACATCACCAGGAGCAGAGTATGCTCTGGGAGACTTGTCTCAACCCAGTGTGGAAGAGACAAGTCCAGGGGTAAGATCTGGCAGGAACATGAAGCCATTAGGCTGTACAGAGCTTTCTGCAGCTCTCACAGACTTCCTGCTTTACAGGCACATTTTGGTGACAATCCTAATACAGGGAAAAACAGGTGGAGATACATGAATTACAAGGGAAGCTAGTGTGATGGAGGAACTGCTTGGGATAGGTTGTATCACTGGCCCTGTTGGGAGGAGTCACAGGGACATGTCAAGATGGTAAGGATGTGGCTTTGAACAGTGTGGTTTTTCTCTTCCTCAGGTAACTCCAGGGACATTGCCCAGCACCCCAGTTGCTTCCTTCATTGGGATCCCTGACACCCCTATGGGCTCCACCTCCCTGGATGCCCCCTTGACCCCAGTCACAGATGATTCAACCCAGAAAAAGATGCTAGGACAGAAAGCGACTCCGCCTCCTTCTCCTCTGCTTTCAGAGCTGCTGAAGAAAGGCAGCCTCCTGCCCACAAGCCCCAGGCTGGTATGGAGTCCCCTCCTTACATGTTTAAAAATCTGGGGGAATCTCTGTGACTGACTTTCACCAGAAAGGGCACAAAGCTTTTCCAATGGAATAGTCTGGATAGATTTTAGGAGTGAAAGTGATGCACGGCATCAACGTAGTACTTTTTCCATGGTGCACTGAAGCATGCTTAACAACCCTGGCAAAAAGGTGGTAAAATTAGTTGTAACTGTGTGATGCCTCACTTAAGCAAAGCTTAACAATAAAATTTCTGATCCCATGTATTCCTCAACCTACTGTACTTTGGCACATGTGGACAACAAATTTGAGAAAACTCTTAACTGATCATCAGCATTCTATAGTCTGGCTTGATCAGGGCATATTTGCATCAGAATTCACAGACAATATTGGCTTTAGTTGTAGTAGTTATAAGTTCCAATTCCAAAATATCAGATTTGGGGAATACTCTTGTTCCTACTTTTTTTTCTTTTAGTAAGGTTAGTATTTATGAATAATGGTTATGCTTCAGTCATTAATAATGTTTCTGGGTCAGTTATTTTTAGTTATAGTCTTTCAGTTATGATTATAATGGGACCCAAAATTTCAGTTGTAAGTTGTGGCACCAGGTGACTGGACTTGATTTTATGACCATTTTTTTAACAGTTGTGAAGTGAGTCACTATGGTTGTGAAGTAAGTGATGATTGTTAAGTGAATCCATTCTTTTAAAAAATTGACAAAACCCTCCAGAACCTGGCCAAGAGCATCACAAATCGTGGTCACGTAACCATGGGATGCTGCAACCCATCATGGATGTAAGCCAGTTGCCATGTGCCAGAAATAGGATCATATGACCACGGAGTATGTGGCAGTCAATTTTGAGGATGGATCATAAGTACTTTTGTTTTAAGTTCAAATGGTCATGAAGCAACCAGTCCTATGTGGAGGACTACCAGTACAGATAGTTCTCTTGACGTAGGACAGCAATTGTGCCTGAAATGTCCATCATTAAGCGATGAAATTATATAACATGACTATATCACTTAGCAACAGTTATCCCTGCTATACTTATTGCTATTGTTAACCAAATTCCACAGTTGTTAGGAGAGGCAAATTCCTGCTGTTTTCCCACAAGCAAGTTAGAAGGGAAGCCAGCAGGAAGTTAAGTCCCAGGAAGCTCACAAGCAGGCTGGCAGGCAGATAAGTGGCTACTGTTGCGGGGAGGGTACAGCGTGGTCCATGGGGGGGGTGTTTCATGATTCAGGGAGAATGGTGGGGTGTGCAAGTAGTGTGGGAAGTGTGTTGATGCTCAGGGAGGGTACATGGGGATGATGAGTGGCCAGCATGGCGCAAATATGCGTTTGGTAGACTTACCCCAGTGACTTTCCCTGCTGGCTTCCTCATTCACTTTCTGGGGAAACCAGGAAGAAAGGTTGCAAATGACAATTACATGATCATGGGGTACTGCGACCATTCGTAAGTGCAAACCAGTTGCCAAGCGCCTACATAGCGATCACTTGACTGCATAGGTCCTGGGATGATTGGAACTGGTCACAACCATTTGTTCAGCACCATTATAACTTCAAATGGTTGCTGAATGAATGCTCATGACTTCCTGTATGTTATAAAGGTATTCAATCTAGGTAGAATAAAAATATTAAAATTATGAAAGAGATGACAGGACTAACCAAAATGCAAAGTTTCACTGCCATGTGTGACTGACCCAGTAGGCCATGGTTTCAGAGGTATTTCTTCATCAGATTCCTCGGTGCCTTGAACAATGGCAGAGCTTCTAATGTACTGCCTTCACTGAAAAAGTTCTTAAAAATTCAGGGAGATATTCAGAAATGAAAATAGGCCACACTGAACTGTATATAGAACAATCAAGAATCAGGAGTTTGATCACAGTTGATGATAAAATATTTTACGACACAATATACACTCATAACATTTTTATAGTTTGAATTATGTCATAAAATATTTTATGAAATTTGCCAGATTCAATTCCACGGGAGTCCTGAATTACGGATTTTGGGCACATTCTGTAAGTTAGCTCATTTGAGATATCGTGGTTCAAAAATTGTTGCCCTACTATGCAACATTTTGTACAATTATAGGTTACATACAGAGTTTTACCAGTTTATAGATTCCATAAAGTGGTATCTCTTGAACTATTATAGGGCAAATGTAAAGTGTAGTAATTACGTGAAACCTTACTTCATTTTTACTGCGTAAAGTTTGCATTAAATTGGATAGCTTAATATATTTAGAACACATCCTTAAATGGGGAAACATTCATGGAGCTCAAAAAACCTGTATTTTTTCTTGTTTTTATGAAACTATGAATCACAAATCCATGGGATAGACAGGTAGACATACATACATACGTACGTACATACATACAGGCAGTTGTAGTATAGCTGTAACAGCAACTTCTATTAAGCTGGGAGATTATGCAAGAAAAAGACGTATAATGAGCCATGTTAGGGAAGTTCCACTGGGTGAGGGTGTTGATCCTTTGTATTGATGCACTGTATTTTTACAAAGGTAATATATATCTAGTGTTTCTTTACACCATGGTTAATTCATCTCTTCCTTGTGTGTGTGTGTTTTGACTAAACTTGTTCTTTGTTGTCATCCTAAAAATATTGCAAAGGTTCTCCCTCTGGTTTCCAAAAAAGATGTTCTCAGTTTTCTTCCCTTTTGTTGCCTGGTATTTTATCAAAAATTTGAATTCAATGTAAGTCTATTTAGAGCCTATTTTCATGACACATTTTTCTAGTTTATTGGTAAGCAAGGAGTGCATCCTCCAGTGTATTCTGGTTCCTATCCTCCCAGTTAAAGCAGTTATTAAATAGCCATTGCTGGTTATCATTCAGATACAGGATTCTATCAGAAATGTAGTAACTAACAAACATGGCTGTATTATTTTGTTAGCTGATTACAGAAAGAACTTTTGAATGGCATAATCTGGTATGCTAGGTAGGGGTAGGAGCCACTCTAGTATTCTACATTAAATATTTAATTTAGGTTAGAAGGCCAGGCAAACGGAGACTTTGTGCAATCTCTCTGAATTTAACATCAGAATTTAAGATTCCTTTGTTCTGATGTTCACTCTAAAGAACTGTATTTAAATCCAATCCAACATAGAAACATTGTTTAGATAGGGATAGATATTGCATTTTTTTATTTCCCCTCTTTCTCCTTGGTGAACTTTGCAACACTGCAACAAAATCATTTACATTTCTTTATTCCTATAAAGGCAAGAAAGCTTCAGTCTTAGAAAGGTTTGTTGTGGTGCAACATATTGCTTCTGGGTGAGACTTTGTTACTTACAGAAAGTTAAATCTTCTTTGTGTTGATCTTTAGAATATGATGTGTTTTGACAGGTGGCAGAGGGTGAGCTGTCTGTTGTTGCTGGTCATCCGAGTAGCTCTGGTCTCCTCCTGGAAGTGGGAGGGGTTCTTCCAGTATTACATGGTGGGGAAATGCAGTCAGCTTCTACCTCTATTCCTGCGACCCCTGCTGCTTCAGGTAGGGGACACGTTTCACAGTTTTTTCTACTGTTTAAAACCTGTGAATGTAACACTGCAAAGATTAGGTTCTTGGAAGACATGATAATTGTATGAAGTGTAGTATTTTTAATCTAGGCTATATGAATGTTACATAATATTTGATCCTTCTGCTATTACTTGCTCTGTAGATTTGAATATTTTCAGCATGATGTAGAATTTGCTTTCCCAAGTATCAGAAAGAGAAAAGGAGAGAGAGTGTAAAATCTGCATACCTTTATAAATTAAATACTTTTTTTAATAATTGGATGTACAAAAGTGAAGTCGAGCCCTTTGGTGCAAAACATGGACTGCATTTTTCCAGTAATATATAAATCGTATTAACGCCTATTTGAAAGCATGCTATGTCCTTGTTTGCATATATTTTGGGATTCTAATAGGTGACTTTCAGAAAAGCTGCCTGTAGCCATTTCGTAAAAGGTGTTGTATGTTACTGTTGTGGCATGAACTATTGTGGGATAAGTACAGGAATTGCTTGCTTTGTAGTCTTGTATAGCTGTTGCTTGTGGCCTAATGTGCCTGTCCTGTCTTCCTACTTTGTTAGGTGCTCCTACTCTTTCCCGCCTTTTAGAAGCTGGTCCGGCACAATTCACCACATCGCTTGCTTCCTTTTCTGCTGTTGCCAGTGAACCTCCAGCCAAACTCCTGCCTCCCCCTATAGAGTCCGTGTCTCAGGCCACCATAGTCATGGTGCCCACGCTACAAGCGCCACCTGCTGTGCCATCTGCTGCAACTCCAGAAAGTGTAGCGACAGGTGCGTCCTTGCACTCATATGCCACTCAGTACCTAACAGAAGACTGTTTCCCTTGATTTAGAGGAAGGGCTGTATGAATATGGGCTGTGGGCATCTAAATTTAATAGCAGAGTGATAGATGGCTGGACTTCAACAGCATCATGCTAATTATAGAGCAAATGATTGGCTCAAGGCTGTTAAGAAAGAGTTCTCGTGAGTTTCTGTCAAAGCAGATGAAAAAAAGGGTTTTGGTAAAAGTGTACTGCAGTGGGACAAGAACTAGGCTTTGATGCTAAGAAATAGCTCTTCTTTTGATTTTAGAACTTGGTGGGGGAGGGGAGAGAAAGTGGTACTAGCCTGCATGTGCCTTTGTGCAGGGCTGTGGAATGCTTTTTTGATGCCTTGATCTGACCCACATTGCTGGTTGCTGCAGCTGCCAGGCTTTCACTTGACTTGTCACTCTTGTCCAGTGAATCAGCCCAACACCTGTGTTTCCATGGAGGCAGTGCCTGATCCTCACACTGTGACAGTATCAATGGATAGCAGTGAAATTTCCATGATCATTGATTCCATCAAGAAAGACTGCCTAGGCTCTGGGGCACCTGGTGCTGTAGGGACTTCCAAAGACCACATGGATAGCAAAGAAGACCTGGATTTGGCTGAGAAGATGGATATTGCCGTTTCCTACACAGGGGAAGAACCTTCTTACACTGGAGAAGAACTTGATTTTGAAACTGTTGGGGACATCATAGCTATTATTGAGGACAAGGTAATTATCCAAAGGCTTGAGCTTTTAGTCGTAGTTTCTAAAAAGAGTCAAAATTTCTTTCATCAAAAAGGCATTTGCCTGGTTTACTTTCCCTCATTGTTTTAATTATCTCAATAATTATTTTGAGTTTCAGCTCAAAATATATTAGTTTTTTTGGTGAAGAATAGAGGCCCACATATTTAGTAATCACAGCCAAAAATGGAAATAATTTCCTTTGAAAAGAAGCTATTATAAATTTTCACAATCCAAAAGCCACTGGTGTACATAGTTATCCATCTGTAATAGTATGCCTGATTTATGGGAAAGTGACAAAAATGTTTCTACCCATACTATCACTGAATTCTGGCATGTAGAACAGTTGGAATGTCACCCCTGTAGTCCCAGATATCTCTATTGTACGAATGATCTATTTCTGCTTTTTATGTTCCTGTTTGGAAAGGTGGATGATCATCCTGAAGTCTTGGATGTAGCTGCGGTAGAAGCTGCCTTGTCTTTCTGTGAAGAAATTGAGGATCCTCAGTCTCTGACTAGTCCTTGGGAGCACCCCCTCCAGCGGGAGCATCCAATCCAACAGGAGCACGAGAAGCAGAGCCAGATGCCCCAAATGACAGTAACAATAAAGCAAGAAAGACCAGACTGTGAGGAATTGGAAGCAAAAGGGATCCGAGATCTGATGAGCCTTGGAGATTTGGGAGCAGATATAAAAACTGAACCTGCTGAACAAGGGCAGATACATTTGGGCTCTGAAGAAGCTGCTGTACTAGCAGCTAGAACAAGTGAAGCTTCTGAATTGAGGGGCCATATATCTGAAGATGAAGAGACAACAGTGGTTGGTTTGACAGGCTCTGATATGGATGTAGAATCAACAAAAGATGACATGGATCGTTGCAGTGTGAAAGCAGAGGTAAATCGATGAAAGAAGCTATGGGTAATTTAGAATTTATAAGTAAGAAATGGAAAGGGTAACTCATGTATTGGGTTTGGTTCCATTTAAGATTTTGGCTAAATTTGGCACTGTGTTGTTCTGGTGCCAAGACATTAACATTCAGTCTTGAATGTTAAACCCAATATATATACAACATTTGTGATCATTTATTATTTTATATAATGTATTATTGTTTGTTGACCAGAAGTATCGAGGAACAATGTCCCAGCTTCAGTATTTTTAAAATTGTACTGAGCTGTCTTGTTGAGAAATGTGGTCCATCCCTGTGCAGTCTAGAAATGTCCCTTGCTGCTTCTCAATGTCATATACCACCATTCTTCCCCTTGTGAGATTACACCCCACCCAGAGCTCTGGTCATTGGTTAGGTCTTCAAGGAGCCCCCTATCTGCATGTGCATACACGCGGCTGTCCAGTTGGGGTTTGGGAACTTCAGCCTCCCTGCCTACTTTGGTTCTCCTACATAACAAAAATACTTTTCTTTCTAGCTTCCCCCTGATGAGGAGACTTCCTCTCCACGTGCTCCAAGTGCAAGCGAGGATTCCTCACAGGCAGATGTCCACCACAAATATGAGCTGTCAGGTAAACGGCACTGGATAGTCTGGGAAGCAGGAAGGGCAACCTATGTGGATCTGATGGAGATTGTCCTTTAAAATTATGAGCATTTCACCTGTTACTGTTTTCTTCTCAGAATCAATGAAAAATGAAGCTCAAGCTCTTTTTGAAAACCAGCTGAAGGTATTTTATTTACTCTTTGCATATGTGCAGGATGAAAGCAGCCATTCTTTGTTTTGCAGCTGATCTATAGGCAAAGAAAGGCAGACCTACTGCAGAATCCCATCCCAATGCATCCTGATGCCCAGAAATCAGATGTGATCAATTAACTTTTCTGGAAGCAAATGTGAAAGGGTGGATGGGGAAGTTCAGTGGTGGGTGGGGGTTCACTTACAGCTGTGCTAATGTTCCAAGTTTATTTTTGTGCTGGCTTTTTTTTTATCTAAGATCTCCCTGAGTAAATTATTTGTATTAGATGCAGCATAACTACAATCAGACAAGTAAAAACAAAAAGGCAGCAGTCTGTCTATAATAATGTAAACATGAAAAATAACATAACAAAAATCAAGGAGAAACAAAACCTCAGTAGCTGCAAATGGGTTGTGGGAAAAGTGCTATTTACTATTAATCTAAAGAAATGGCTGAATTTTGCTTAATGGTGATGCCACTGCTGAGAAGGTTCTGGTTTTAAAAAGGCCCTCGGTCCATATTCAGATATGTGAGACAGAACTTCACCTGAACATCTAATCAGGAAGTACAGATTAGATGGGGAAGCTATTGGCATGGGCCTTTCCCTGAGCATGTTCTACCATACACGAGGGTGTTTCTGCATGTAGCTTTTGCTTTCCCTGCAACCATCATCTTTGGAGGCTGGTGCAAGTGCTATTGTTGGCAGCTGCATCTTGGCTGGGCTGACTTGCTAGACTTTTAATCCTGTATTTCGGGATGCTCAGGGTGAAGAGGATGAGGAGGATGGTGCCAGCGAGGCTGCCAGTTTGGAGGAGCCCAAAGAGGAAGATCAGGGTGAGGGATATCTCTCAGAAATGGACAATGAGCCCCCTGTGAGTGAGAGTGATGATGGCTTCAGTATCCATAATGCACCTTTGCAGTCTCACACGCTGGCTGATTCCATCCCCAGCAGTCCTGCCTCCTCACAGTTGTGAGTATTGGTCGATTTCCAGCTACTCAGTAGATACTCCAGAGCAAACTCCAGCTGGTTGAAGGCTAGATATAGCTTTGTCCCTTTGTACCATAGTCTGTAGTGTGTATTGAGACCTGTCTAATTAGAACATTGTCTAATGAGTTGTTGATTTCTGATGGAGCCTCATGGTTAGACTCCAGCTTAGAGGAGAGCAGCCATCCTTTTCTGGCAGGAAAATGTAAAAGAGATGGGGATTCCCACTGAGGGTCAGAGTTCATTATTAGATCCTTCTTTTATATGCTTTACTTCAAGAAGTAAAGTACTTGTACTGTATCCTTTTCTGAAGAATGGCTTTTCCTGTCTTGCTCTAGCTCTGTTTGCAGTGAGGATCAGGAGGCCATTCAGGCACAAAAAATCTGGAAGAAGGCTATTATGCTGGTTTGGAGAGCAGCTGCTAATCACAGGTAAATCAGCAACCTTGGGGCTTGCCTCAGTTCTCCTGGAAAATAGAAATAGGAATTTGTGTGTCACAACAAGCATCATCTTGAAAGAAAGCTTACATTATGCAGGATAATGGGGTGGAAAGAATCTCTTAATTGTATGCTTGCCATTTGCAACTGTTATCAAATATTTTATATATAGGAAGATAATTTATTTTATTATTGAAAAAATAGTTTGCAAATGTTATCAAATGTTTTATGTAGAGAGAATTTATGTTTATTTCTGTATTAAAATTTTTTTTTAAACTTTACACTTTACATGGGTAAGTCTACACTTACCCATAGGAGCCTTTTTAGCACATAATCTGGTAGCCTCTGAAGTCCATTTTTTACTTTAACAACTTCTTTACTAAAAAGTCCTTATCAGGCACATAGAGCTGCGTTAGAAAATGCATGAAATGAATTAATTTTGGCAGAAGCTTTCAAAAGCAGTGCATATTTGGTGATCAGAGGTTAGCACCTTTTTTCTTGGAGCTGCGTTTACTTGCTTTTTGCATGCTTGCTACTATATATTACAGCTTTGCCGTATTGTATTGTATCACCTGGTGCAAATACGCACTTTGTTTTTTCTGGAATTCACGTCATGGACTTTCAGGCTGCAATTTTTCTTCCTGTTACAGTATATTGAGCAAAAAATATAGTTTTAGAAAAGTAGTTAGAAAAGGTATCCAAACTTCTTCAAGTGGCCATGAAAGCCAGCTGGGTGACCTTGGGCCAGTCATACTCTCTACCCAACTCACTTCACTGGGTTGCTTTTGTGGGGAAAATAGGAGGAAGGTGTGCTGGTTATATTTGCCTTCTTGAGTTATTTGAAAAGATAATAAAGGTGAAATACAAATAAATAAGTGGGAATTACATTTATTGCCTTAGGACTAATATGTCTATTTTAGGACTAATATTTCTTAGGACTAATATGTCTTCTTTGAACAGGTATGCCAATGTCTTCTTACAGCCCGTGACTGATGATATTGCTCCAGGCTACCATAGTATTGTACAGAGGTTAGTATTTGTTTTATATTGATATTGAGTCACCAATCAGCACTAGTCCTTAGTCTGCTACTGCTTTTATATTCTGGCCTGGGGCCCACTCAGTCTAATAATAAAATAGCAGAGAAAAACATGAGAGCACAATTAATTTTATAAGCAACACTCCGATGCTTGGAGCCTACTCATAATGTCCTTTATGTTTAATGCATTTAATTTTAAGCTTGATTCTTTTGCAGGCCAATGGATTTGTCAACAATTAAGAAAAATATTGAGAATGGATTGATCAGAACCACAGCAGAGTTCCAACGAGATATTATGCTGATGTTCCAAAATGCTGTCATGTACAATAGCTCTGATCATGATGTTTATCACATGGCTGTGGAAATGCAGCGAGATGTCTTAGAGCAGATTCAGGTAAAGGCACAATGTTAATGTCTTCGTTGAACAACGTTCTGATTTGACATGGAAGATATTAATGTTTTTAGGAGAGTGGCCTGCTTCTTCTGGTATTGTTAATATCTCCCTGGCATAGAATAGAAAGGAATAGGTCCACTTGACAAGACTGATACCTGACTAAGCAAGGAAGAAGAATATAGGGTTAAAAACAAGCAAATTGTTTCCAATGTTATGATGATAAGATGCTGTTCTTTACCATTTTGGTAGGATGGTAAGAATGAAACTTTCTATTCATTCTGAATCCTAATGCATGCTATGCAATGGTCTTTGTTTTTAGCAATTTCTAGCCACTCAGTTGATCATGCAGACAAATGAGTCTGGGATCAGTGCAAAAAGTCTCCGTGGACGGGATTCTACTCGGAAACAAGATGCTTCGGAGAAGGTAGGACCAATAAGAACTGATGAATATTGACTTTTCATATTATCACAGGCATGGGAGGATTTAAAGCAGCTTTTGAAACCACAAAAATCCTGGTGTTTTGATGTTTAAAATTGTTAAGACGTTCCTGCCTAATAGTATGGTATGAATTGGGAGATTTCTGGCTCTGAATGTAAAATATATCATTATAGTTAGGAGCTTAGGTATTTTGTATTCATTCTTGTCAAATCCATTGACCTCTCCTGTTTGTTTTTTAATAGGACAATGGCCCTATGGGCTCCCCAGCATTCCTTCTTTCTCTCTTTGTAAGTACTTAACAATTACAATAAAATTGGGAACATTGAATACATGATAGAGACCTTCCTAAAATCATAGGAAGATTCTAGATCTTTTGTTACTGAAATCTAAGAAACATTCAGTTTTGCTTTAAAGTATTTTAATTGTATAATAGAGATAGAGGCTTTTGTCAGTTTTGGGTGGAAGACTCTGCTGTGCCTTACATTTATAGCTTTGTACTATATACGGTAGGTCGTAAGCTTGTCTTCAGCGTTTTGAAAAGGCAAAATGGGTTGTTGAAAATAAATAAAATGAACGTCACTTAGTAATACCTTGATTTGCAGCACTTTACATTGTTCTTAACTTGCCTGCAGTAAAGATATAATAGTACAATAAACTTGCAATAAAACATTTAGCAAAGATCAATACAAATATTTAAATATAGAATCATTCCAGTCTTATTCATCTTCCTTGAACATAAATAATTTGACTGGAATCTGATGAAAGAAATATTGTTAAAGGTTGGATGGAGCTGATTTTCTCTGGACAGGGAATTCCAGAGATAGCCATTTATATCTTTCAGAAAGTTCTAAAGAATTGAGGATAAGTGTAGTGTTAGTTGAATAAGTAGCAGGAGGATTTCTGTTCAAACCCTAGTTAATTATGTAATGCTTTGGATAACTTTAAACCATTAAATTTCAACTTAACTACTCTGTAGGGCTGTTGTTAAAAAGAGAATGGCAGAAAAAAGTATCTTTTTGAACAGTTGACAAATTAAATATAAAACAGAGAACTCATTAATTCAACTCTTAGCAAGAAAATACTAGAATTATATGATGCAATAATATTTTTTAAATGTTATAAAATGTGACTATAATGGTTCATTTGAAAATGAAGGTAATTTATATAAATAAATATTTTATTTAAAAAAATCACGGAAAGTAGAATCGTAGTTGTGCTCCAAAAATCAAAATTGTTAAAAGATCCAAGGCTTTATGTTGTAGTTTGTCACCGTGTTCAGTTTTAGTTTCTCCACCTAATAATTGTTCCTACAAAGCGATTGTAAGTGCTGTCTGTTTGAGCCTTTCCATTAGAACATTGTTTCTTGTGAAACTTGTGTATGTTTTTCTTGGATTCATTGTTCCAATATAAATTGCATATTGTTGCAAGGTTTTGCAAACCTTGCTTTATGGATTGTACCTTGCTATATATCCACTCTGGAAAAAAGAAATTTATGTAGATGATATGCATGTACCTGTTTTGCTGAATGATCTTTACATTGCATGTTGTGGTTTTCTAACTATATTTGCCTAGCTGAATAATTGAGAACTAATTTTTACATATTGACTCATTTTTCAATTATAATTAGATGGAAATATATTTCTTTTTTTTAATGTTCCAGAACTTCAGAATATAGTGTTATTGGAAAAACTTTAAATAAGTTATGTAAAAATGCAGTGTGACATAACCATAACAAAGTCTAAATGCAATAACAGAACCCAATAGATTTTCATGGCCACAGTTGGACTATATCATTGGTATTTAAGGTGACTCTGAGATCATGTATAATTTTGACAGTAATTTATATTTAATTTTGTCATATGTAAAAGAAAATACCATACACATTTATTGGTTGTGTAGGAGAATATATTGAATAGATTTAGTCCTCACATATTTTAAAGATAAAAAAACCTGTAAATATTCTTTAATTTGCTTCCCTTTACAGAGAGGAATTTTATTCCTCTCCACCCATACTTGTTTCATTAAGGGTTTTTGCTTTCAGAGTTGTCCCGTCATTGCAGTTCTTCAACCACATAGTAGCTTGGTTTAGATATTTTCTTAAACCTACATTTTTTTGAATTAACCACCATGATTTGGATTTTCAAAACATGCTACACTGAAACCAAACTAAAATCCATTATATTTAATATAATGGGCTTAAACATGGATTCTGACTGAATTAAGAAAAAGCTCCCTAACAATAAAAGTAATTTGACAATCATACAGTTAGCAGAAGAAATGGTGGGCTAATCATTACTGGATGTGTTTCAGCAAACCTTGACTTTCTATTATAGTTTAATTTGAATTTTGCGCCAAATAAGACATTGGTTTCACTACCTCTTTTCAATTCTAAGAGTCTGACTCATGAGAACCAAGTTTCTGAGATGGTATAGTACATATAACTTTCACAAAACTAAAATACAGTGGTTTGTTTGTTCCTTTCATGGGTAATCAGGGCAATCATTGTCTCTCAATACGCCAAAAATACATTTTGACAGGTTCAACCTCCAGCCAAAAGAATAGGGTTGAGGATCATTTCTAATACTTATTTATTAAGACAGAGAAACATGAGGACAGGCAGCCAGATGGAGAGGGCAGCAAATGGAAGTAAGCTATCTGATTGCCCTACATTCATGGAGAGCCGCTATGAGGAGATGCTAGGGAAAATAGTGCCAGGGTATTGCATCTGGAAGAGATCTTCTGTAAAGAGCAGCAGTTGATCAGGTATGTTAGACAATATCCCTTCTGTCCACTTGCAGAAATGAGCACATGTTGTTCAAACGTAAGAAAAATAACAAGTATAATTTCCAAGCTTCCCCAAGCAAGTCACAACAGATACTTCCCTCACTTGCTCCTGACACAGAAATCCCAAAATTCCATTCCAGAAAAGAATCCTCTGTGTTACAGGAAGGAAAGTAGCATTGTCAGACTAGGTGCTGAGCCTTTCCTGCTAACACAGATAGCAGCCAAGCCTCTTTGTCTTTGCATAAGTCCTTCTAGTAACAACAGTGTTTTCCCTTTTCCTTTGCATTTTGAACAGGATGGGGGAACTAGAGGACGTCGTTGTGCCATTGAAGCAGACATGAAGATGAAGAAATGACGGAAAAGCAGGAAACACCTCAAGCTTTGGCATCTGAATAAGAATTTTCCTGATTCTGAATGAATCACAGCTCTGGATGGCCATGTGTATTAGTGTGTGTTGTCCTGGAATGCGTAATTGGGGAAATCCCAGGCCCAGGAGAACAGTCCTCTGCCTGTTCTAAGGCAGTTGTAATCAGGTCCTGTGAGTGTTCTGATTAGCTAGCAACTGGTGGCTAGGATGTATTGTAATGTGATGTGTACATATTTTTTGTATGTATTTGTGGATTGTAAATGTGTATAATAAATTGTAGAGAATCAAATATAGCATGGTATGCTGGCTACTTTCATTTTTCTATTTTTCTACTCTCAGGACAGAAGATCTTAAACATTCATTTTCCGATTATTTTGGCTTCTAAACTTAATCTTGTTTTACTTGTAGCAGCAGTTCATAATGATGCCTCACAATAGACAAGTAATAGCACAAACCAGTCACATTTCATATTGAAGAAAAAAATGTGATTGCAGGCAACTTGGCTTCTGTCATAAAAACTTGTTAAATTCCTTAAAATATGCCCAGAGCCAGTTTGGTCTAGTGGTTAAGGCACTGACTAGGCTAAAAAGCAAGAAATCAAATCCTGTCTTAGCCATGAAAGCCAGTTGGGCCAATCATCCCCATTCAGTCCAACCCACCTCAGAGGATTGGTGCAGTGGGGAAAATAGAAAGAGGAAGATGTGTTGGATATGTTTTCCACCTTTATTATTTGTGAAAATAGTAAAGGCTGGATATAAATAAATGAGTAAATGTTTCCCTTCAGCAATTGGGTATGACAATATTACAGTCCAAGACACAATAGCATTAAAACTTCAGATGTTCAGTTCAAAATTTACTCAACTGTTAATGCTGTTCAGCAAACTTAGCTATCTGGAAAATCACAACATGCAAGAATAAAAATAAAACCCCATGTAATATTGTAGTGTACAAATAACTGTTCTTCTTGTCTCCAGGGAGTTAAAGTTTCAGATTATGATGGCATGTTTTAATGCTATTGCATATATTAAAATCACTCAACCCTGTGCGCCTTGAATATCTGTTTTGTGTCTTTGAATCATAAAACAATGACAAGAAAGCTTGGCAGATGTTAGCTCCATAATATGCCACGTTTCTCTTTTGTTGGGTCTGTCCCGCCAGCCCCAGCCCTCTGTAATTTTTGTTGTGATTGTAAGATGTAAGCCAGACCAGATATGATAAAGATCTACTGTATTTAATCTTGCAATCAGTTCTTCCAGTAGCCACACAAACATTTCTGGGATGTTTAGGCAGGACATGGGTTCAAGTGGCAAACTTTTCTAAAAACATAAGAATGTCAAGAGCATAGTGGCCAAAGGATCATTCTTTTGCTATATGCTTGCGATATAGCAGGAATATTTTCAATCTGCTTTGTGGAACTGTTGACAATTTTTCTTAAAACAATATCCATGCTAAATAAGATTTAATCATCTATTTGTCCCTATAGCGTATTACGCCTTCTGACTGACAGTAAGTCTCATCTTTTGCATCTTTTCCAGTTTTGCTTAATTGAATGTTTTTTATCCACTTTTCAAGCCACAAATGTCAAGAACTGATGTAAAATGTCATTTTAAATGTTGATGCCCAACTTTTACACATAATAGTTCCACATTCTGATATTAAGTTCTTTTGCTTCAAATGAACAACACAAGGAAGGAGTAAACAGTTCTTTTAATTTCTTATAATAGATATGTTCCTTATGTGGAAATAATTACCTACAAGTACACTGTGCATCTAATTGGCTGCTACTGGCAAAAGCTACTGACCGCTATATGTTCACTGAGTTAATTGAGTTACATTAATGGCATTATTATTTTAAGTAATTTCATTGCTTTAAATAATGTAGTATTTGAGTCTGTGTGACAGAAACACCACAATTAGAACATCATCATTCTCATCACCTGCACACTACATCAAGTTGAAAATACATAGTTCAGCTTTGACTCACTGGACTTTCATACGTCCCTGGATTCTGGGCACCTACCTAACAAAACCAAGTTTCAGGACCAACCATTAAGTGGTTGAAATCTATTGAATGTTATATTCAATATATATGAAGCAATAACTTCTTCAATGCAAATTGATTTTGTGCATCAAGTTGATGTTGATTCTTAGTGACTGTATAAATTTATGATAATCTGTCTCTCTCCTGGTCCTTCAAGTATCAGGATACCCATACTTGCTACAGTCAAATCTATCTACCATGCTTCTGCTTCATTATCATCTCTTTCTAACTTTCCCAGGATTATAAATTTTTCAGATATCTACATCTTTATATATAATATATCCAAAATATGGTCATTTGAGCCTGGTCACTTGTGCCTCAGTGAGAATTCTGGATTGATTTGTTCTAGGTTTTATCCATTTGTTTTCTTGACTATTCTTGATGTTCGAGAGTTTTCTCCAATACTAAAATTCAAACATGCCTATACTATTCCTATCTTTTTCAAAATCCCAACTTTTGCTTCCAAAAAGTTTCAGGGAAATACGTTTACTTGCATAATTCTGTATCATAGCTAAGATACATTAGAGGATCTTTTCTGAGGCCTTCATTTTTGTCCTACTAAATATTAATCTGCAGCATTTTTTTCTTAATTGCCAATTGCTTTTTATTGATAGCTGATCATAAAATACTAGGCAAGGGTCCGTCACTCCAGTATTTTCATGGTCAGTTTTAACAGTGATTGTTGTAGCTGTTATTTATTTAGCCAATTGAGTCTAGACAGTCACTTATCAGAAATAGTATAGGTTCTCCTGCTTGAGCAGGGTGCTGGACTGGAAAAACCTCCAAGGTTTCTATTCAATGTTGAATTTTAGACATCTTTTTCACTGTGCTCCTTGATCATTACTAAAGTTTACAGATCATTTGCATTTTGAATAGTGTCTTCAGCAAAGTGCTGATTACTGATGCTTCTTCCAGTTTTAAAATCACACCCATCATCTTCCAATCCAGCCTCCTTCAAAAAATATATTCAGTGTATAGATTGAATAAATAGGGAAAGGATAAAAGACTATTTTATTCCTTTGCTGACCTGAGACTAGTTTGCCTTGCTATGTTCCATATAATGGTTAATGCAGAGAATGATGGCGTGTTTTGGAATTCCCAGTTTGACATAAATACAATGCAATGATTCAAATGCAATGCAATAATTCAAACAAATGCAATGATTCACTTAACAACTATGGCAAGAAAAGTTGTAAAATGGGGGAAACTCACTTAACAAATGTTTCACTTAGCAAGATAAACTTTGGGCTCAATTGTGGTTGTAAGTCGACATCTACCATGAGGGATAGAGTTAATTACAAGATATCAATTTATCTGGAGGCAAATTAGCAAAGTTTTCCCTTGCCATCCTTGTTAAGACTTAGGGTTTTGTCTATTGTCCCAGTTTACTTTTGTTTTTGTTTTCCAATGCATGAATATGCTAAGCAGTGGTTGCCAACCAGTGAGCCAGGGACCACTGGTGGTCCGTGGGAAAATTTTGGTGGTCCATAGAGAAATGTCACCCCCAAAGCAATTAACCCAGACTGCACAGTAACACAAGGCTGCGCCGCCCACATGGCCTGAGGGAATACAAGGCTCACATTGCTTGCATTGCTAACAACACGAGGTAGTGAGGGGAAGGAGGAAAGGGTGGAGGGGGGGAATTTGCCTCATGTGCCTGGCTTGGCCCTCGGGCTGCTTCTTTCCGCTTCTGCTTTTGGCTGCACGCAAGGAAAGCAGCAAAGGTCTTTCTTTCCCCCAAACTCCGCCAGAAATGAGTCTTTGGGACCCTGTGAGGCATCCTGCTCCATGAGGCTGCACCGGCAAAACAAGTCTTACAAAGATTCATTTCTGGCAGAGTTTGGGGGAGAGAAAGAAAGACTTCTGCTGCTTTCCTTGCATGAAGCCAAAAGTCTCTCTCTCTTTCTCTCCCTCCCCTGAGAACGGAGCTGGAGGCAATATCCTGCAATCCCAAATAAAGAATGATCAATCAATAGGAAAATGGAGTGGGGAATTTTCCTGCAGACTTTGGGATTTTCCCAGGGTCTCTGGTCTGCGGGATTTAAAGTTGAGGTTGGTGGTCCCTGAGGTCCAAAAGGTTGGCGACCCCTGTGCTAAGGCACATTTACAAATAAAGCATTGAATTTCAGCCAGCCTTCATTTTTATTTTCCAAGAATATTGATGCAGACCATGTAGAGCATTATATCCGAGGGTAATGAGACAAAAGGCTGCAGAGTTTTTTCATGAAAAGAATAAATTGTCATTATTAGGGAAATAATTCTCAACCAAGAAGTGGCACTCTTCCTTTGAAATGCATTAGTCTCAATCCTGACTGTTAACAAACGGCTTTCTTCCAGGTTTCAGCCTTCCTACTGAAGTTCTTGGCTTGAAATATACATTCTTGCGTTTGAGCAACGAATGTGTGGGAATATACATATTTAAAGAATACATAAGGTCACCAATCTCAATGACTTTGGGCAATTAACAATAAAGAAAATATAAAATAGAGTATGGATAGTCCTTGATTTATAACAGTTCATTTAGTGACCATTCACAGGCACAACAGCCTTGAAAAAAGTGACTTATGACCATTATTGATACATATTGCAGCATCACCATGTCACTTGATCAAAATTTGAAAGCATAGCAACAGTGGTGCATGGTTGCATTGTCCTGGGGTCATTCGATCACCTTTTGCAACCTGACAAGCAAAGTCATTGGGGAAGCCAGATTCATTTAATAACCATGTTATGAAGTTAAGAACTGCAGTGATTCACTTAACCACTGCGGCAAGAAAGGCCATAAAATGGGGCAGCATTCACTTACCAACTGTCTCGCTTAGTAATAAAGATGTTGGGCTCAATTGGAAGTTGAGGACTACCTGTACAAACTACACAACATAATTGAAGCTCCAAACATTTTTCTATTATGAGATATACAGACAAAATTTTCTCATGAAGAAATGTACATTCTGGGATCAGCTACTATGCTGGCCCCAATGTCTAAGGGAAAGGCCTGATCCTTCAGTGTCCTATGGAAAGCTTGTAGGGTTGGGGGTTAATCTGAATATAGGGAAGGTAGTTTCAAAGAGCATACACTGTACTAAAAGCATAACCTGGGTCCAACAAGATGGCATTCCAGGAACCTGGGAGCATGGTCGCTCTGCCAGATATGGTGGGATGAATGGAAACTGTTGGAAACAAGTGGTTTCAACCCTGAATTATACTGAGCTTTATTAATGCACCTTGAATTGCACCTTGAATGTAACATTGCTTCTAAATTGTCTTCATGCGGAATATATTACAATAGTCCAAAAAGGTGAACGGTTAGGAGAAAAGCCTCCCAATCCAAAAATGGGCATAATTCATATACAAAATGGATTTGTTCAAAGGTTTTTCTGGCCATGGCTGCTACTGACTTCTCAAACAGGAGCCCTGAGTCCAAAAGAACACACACCCCCCAACTTGTTCATTTTGCTACCCTATTTAGAGTCACTTCAGATCTGGGAGACCGTAGCCTAGAAAGTCTCAAAAGGAAAAGAAGCAACGGCATAAGTCACAAACTTTTCCCTCTCTACCTTTTTAGATGGGTCACGTGTGGACCTGGCTGGAATCCAAAGAAGAATACTTCACTGAGTCTGAGAAGAGCAGCTGCTGCAAATCCTTCTGTAGTTCTCCAGACTCTAGCTTAGACCTTGACCTAAAGGAACTGAGCAGCTGGAAGGAAACGGAAGATGATGCTCAGGAGAAGTTAGAAGAGAGTAGCAGCCAGGAAACAAGGAACCAGTTGGAAGCCGGTGACTCCACAGTGTGGGAATATGCTAATGAAGGAGAGCAAGATGAGAGTGGGAAATGCAAAGAGGATGCCCTCTTGAGGTTTCTGTCTGAGGTATAGCAGCTAGTAGGGAGGACTTCAAGTGGTGGGATATGATAGTAGTTTTCTCTGGAGGCTGAGATTAAAGTTCTCAGTAAAATGGGTCGTCTGCCTACAGAAGCAAATTTCAATAAGGATAGAAAGTCAGGATCTAAGTGACAAACATGAGCAAAGGTTAATATTTTCTACTATTTCAAAAATAAGGCTGAGTAATGGTGGCCGTAACTGCTTACAGGAGGCCTAATTCTGATTGGGATCTAGTGCTATTGCAACCTTATATTTTTTTTTCCCTATCAGGTTAGCTCAGTAATTTCCAATGGATCCCCAAGATACTTTTAACTCTCCCAAAATAAAATTGCTGAAATCTCTGAGATTTCTTTCCAGTCTTATGCAATCTGCTAATGACAATTTAATATATTGGCCTTTATGAGCACCTGGACACTAAATAATTTTCAGGAGACCTGAAAAGACTGCTAAACTCTGAGAACATATTTTATTCTATTTTAGCCATCCTTGGCTTAATGCCCTTTGGGCAAGACTGGCCACAACTCTTAGGGCCTAGCCAACAGGTTCCTACTGTACAAATCCTGGAGGATTGGAGGTGAAAAACTGCCAAGCTAGGGATGTGGTTTCAGTGTCACTGCAAAGCATGCTAATTAAGAAGAAAACATAATATCTGAAAGAAAAATAGCCTCAGGTGTGCTTTTCTGAGAGTGGTTTTAATTACAAGCCTCAGCTGCTAACTTCTTACCTTTTGTTCTAGGTAACATATTTAATGGAGCCAGTTCGTGTTAGCAACCCTTACTTGGCACAGGGTTCTCAGGTTTTCTCTGGTGCTGGGGAGCAGAACGGAAGGCTTGCCGTGGCTCACAAAGGTGCCACAAAAGGATCACTTGTAGCCAAAGAGGAAGAATCAGGGCAGGAAAGTCATTCAGAGATTTTTAAAAAGCAAGCTAAGAAGAGAAGGGGAAATTGGGCACTGCAGGTCTTGGAAGGGCTGCCGGTCATGAACCTGGAAGTGGAGGCCATGGAAGGACTTCCTGATTTGTGTGAGGAGCCTGAATGCTCTAAGTTTCAGGATAACCAGTTTGATAAAGATTCAGGAAAGAAAGTCACGCACGAAATGGACGTAGATGAGGCCTCAAATTTAGAGCTTATGAAGCAAACTCCTTGTGAATGGAAAATACGGAAGAAAGAGATGCCACCAACTAGAATGGTAAGTTATGGCTTGCTCAGAACACTGTTTTATAAGTAGATTACTTGGGTTGGATGATCAGTGGAGAATCTTATATTTTGCTTTTGTGGACTGCTAAATATCCAGCTTCAAAGCTGTCAATCAAAAGGCATTGCTTGGCTGCTCCATCTTGCCCTCCTTAAGCATGTTTTGTGGAGGGTGAAAAAGTTTCTGAATCCCTTGTAAGTAAGTTCCATGTTGTGGTGGCCCAAGTGGTCTGTCAGTGAAAATAGACTCCAGAGGTCCGTTTTTAGCTGGGAAGGCCTCCTGCAACCCTCTGCCAACAAAAATGGAGCCTGGGTGAGCTGCGCACAGTCCTCCCAAGCTCAGTTTTCGCTCACAGAGGCACCACAGGTTGCTCCTTTGCTGTTTCCAGGGTAGCTTTGTGTGCCAGATCTAAGCACCCTGCAGACCAGATACAGCCCGCGGGCCTTGAGTTTGACACCCCTGATTTAACATAATATAGGAGAATTATATTTTTTTTAAAAAATCTTAACATAAAAAGCTCTAAAATGCAGGATAATAATACCCGTAATACATAAATGAATACAAATATCCTAAATATAAGGGACTCCAAAATCATAGATATGGTACCTTCCAAAGGACCTCCTGAATATAACTTAGATTGGTCAAGCCATTTGGTTAAATGAGAGAGAGAGAGGGAAGGGGGGGGGCAGGAGAGAATGAATCCTTGGGTACCTTACAGCCAACTATGAGAGGCTGAGCTACAGTCATCCTATCCTTGCATCTAAATATGTCTGTATAAGTAGGAAATGAATGAATGAATGAATGAATGAATGAATGAATGAATGAATGAATGAATGAATNTGGACACATTGTCAAGAATCATAAGGTACAACACTTAATATAATCATAGGATACAAATAAGCAATCAAATCATACTAGGAAACAGTCAATATAAATTGTAAGGATACAAGCAACAAAGTTACAGTCATACAGTCTCAAGTGGGAGAGGCTGGGTGATAAGTGATGAGAAAAGTAATAGTAATGCAGACTTTGTAAATAGTTGAACAGTGTTGAGGGAATTATTTGTTCAGCAGAGTGATGGCGTTCAGGAAAAACCTGTTCAGGAAAAAACTGAAACATTACAATCTGGTGCCCTGAACTCCTCAAATTGTCTTATAAGGCCGAACAAGGCTTATTCAACTCCATAAACTAAACTGAACCCAGAGTGGATGAAACAGAGGAATAATAATTTTCTTTCAAGTGTGCCTGCAATTGTATAGTCCTTACCCTTTCAATAGCTTCCCTAAATAGCATATATTAGCTAAGAAATGGTAGTTCTTAAGATCTAAAGAATTCATAATTTTAAGTTTTTAATTTTTTTGAGGGGTGAGATATTTGGTATTACTTCTCCCACAGAAGTGCATTTTCCATACTGGAACTTCATTGCTAAATTGCATGGGGTTTAGTATTTCTACTGTTATTTTGCCAAGAGGTTAATTCCTGCTATGTGATCATCAGGAGGTGGCTGTAGAAAACACTGAAGATCAAACTGAGGATTGGAAAGACAGTGATTTCCATTTGAGTTATAGCAATGATGACTCCAGTCCTTATGGAACACCCCTAATAAGCTCTCCTTCCACAAGTACAGCCTCCCTGCCTTTGTAAGTAATGATAAGTAATGGACTTTGAATGGAATTCTTTTTCTACTTTAAATGGCACATTATACATATCTATTTAGAAAGATGTCCACTGAATTCAATAGGATAATCCTCTTAGATAAGTAGATATTGCACCCTAAAACTCTTGGGGGAGTTGGACCATTTTATAAATGTTCTGACCAATAAAGGAGGGAGAAAAGAGTATCAAAACTTGAAGTAAAGAGTGCTATTAGAAAACGACTGTTTTTCTGGAGACTGTATAAGTGGCTTCCACAGTATATGCAACTGTAGAAATAGCTTTGAATCAAAACAATTATGTGGGTTGGTTGAGTTGTACAACTCTTTTCAGTAAAGGAATAAACTATTACTAGGTTTGGTGGTTGAATTAACACGTATCAGATGAATTTTTAAAAAGTGCTGTTTGTTTATTATATTTCTATGCCGCCTAACTCACTGATACATTTATTTATTAAATAAATTTATATAACTACCCAAATGTGAGTCTGGCAGCTAGGCAGGTAAATAACACATTAAATAATAGGAAAAAAAATCATATTAGCAAAGTATAAAACAGTCCACTCTGGCCAAATAAAATAATTGGCAAAGACTGACAATGACCATCTAGCCTTCCATCTCCCAAGCTCTGGAGCACATCCAGGTCTTCGATGTTTCATCAAAGGCCAGAAGGTAGGTTCCAATCTTATTTTTTTGGGGGGGGGAGGGTGCGACAGGAGGTTATGGTGTTCCAGAGGGTGGGAACTATGACAGAAAAAGCATACTTCTGAGGTTCCAAAGATTGCATTTTTAACTGAAGGATTTGTCATCTGTTTTTCCTGACCTCTTCGTTGCCCATTCATAAATGCAAATGAATCTTGTTTTCTTTTCTATCCAGGATGCACTTGAATCAAGATGATCCACTTCAACAGCATTTGCTCTTCAAGAAAACTCTATTATCTATCTGGAAGATGGTGGCTGGTCATAGGTAAACTACTGACCACTGAGGAGAAGATGACTAAAAAAATCAGCTAGAGTAGAGGTCTACAAGAAAGTATGTGTCATGCCCATAACTGGTGTGACCAGTCAGCTATTGAATAGTTTCTAAATTTTTGCTTAGTAGGTATAAGGCCCTATACAAGGTACCTGGTGAACCATCTTCACCGTGCAGAGCTGATAACTTTTACTGTGAGAGGAAGTTCTACTGCATGCTCTAAGATTGGGTGAATCTTTTGAGATTGAGAAAATCTGTCTCTCTTGAAATCTAAGAGATCCAAACTTACAACTTTTAAGTGTTCGCTGAGCTCTTTTTTTTTTTTTCATGTAGAGTTTTAGACTGTCTATGAATGTTTCAAGAACTGCTTTGATGAGAATCTCCTTTTGTTTTGTGTGTTTTATATTCCATAAGCTACTTCCAGATGCTTTTGTATACAAAAAATATAAAAATATCTTTAAAATCAACATTCAAAATATTACTTTAGTATTGTAATGATTTTGGGCTGATTGGAGGAGTTGACTTTCATCCTTCCGCCTTTTCACTATTAATTTGAACTGCACTATTAATCCGAAAGGATGGGGTTTGTTTGCTAGCCCACTTTTTGGTCTTTCTCCCTAGATACAGCGGTCCCTTCCTGAAGCCAGTTTCAGAGAAACAGGCCCCTGGTTACAAAGATGTGGTCAAAAGGTCAGTGAGGGAAAAGGGAGTGCTAGTAAGAGATGTGTTTTACAGTTGCTTTTCCTCTTCTGTCCCTGTCCGCTGCTTATGAGAAATTGGAAAATAGTTTTCTATCTGCAGTATATTTTGTAGTCCTGATTTCTGTTTTGTCATGGCAAGGAATTGTTCTTCCTGTACTGCTTATGAGATGAGTGTCCAGAAATTCTGGAAGTTTGCCCCCCACCCCCACCCAATCCATTCCCTTTCCAAGTAATCCCCAATACAGTTTAAATTTAATCCACTTTTCCCATGTTTTGGCCTCATCTGTAACTCCCAAATGCATTTTAGCATGGTAAATCACAGGGAGAACCTTCAGTCAATCATTGCGCAGTCTGAGTAAGCCAGTAGATGAGTTTGGAAACCAATCAATGCCAACCACTGAGTTTTCTCCCCTCTCCCTAATCCTTCTAGCCATGAAATGCTTTGAACTCCTCCTGTACTATTTAGGGAAACCTATGAAGTGTGTAATCCCACAAAATTCTCCTAGTGTTTTCTCCTGAACTATGCAACGGAAGTGGGAGCATGGCAAGTAGCCTGTCAAATGTAAAAGAAAAATGCCTGCAACATAGGGTTATTATCTCAATGGGACAAATGTTTTAGCTATAGCAGAAATGCAACAGGGAAAAAAAATGTTTTTAATCAGGAGAAGAAAAATGGAATTATTGGGACGCAGGAGCACTTTACTACTAATTTGTAGCAATGTCATGTGGTAAGTAAGGGACCATCACCCTGGTTCGTATTAAGTCCTTTTTACTTTCTTCTATCAGCTCTTTGAAAGGTAGGATATGAATTGATACTGCAAAGCTGGAGAGCTTTTGCTGGCTTGAAATGGCTTTCTGCAGTTAACACTGACTGATAATGTTATATCTCTTCCCCCTCTATGTATACATACATGTTGATAAATAGAAAGGGAAGGAACAGTGATTTTTTTAAATCCACAATAGTGGAACATGGCTAAATCTATCTCCCTGAGAACAGAAGGTATGAATCAAAGTTCTGGAGATGGGAAGGAGAAGGTCACTTCAAAGAAAAGCAAAATACAGCGACAGGCCGAAGTCCAGTGTAAGATGCCATCCATCTAGGTTTGTTAGGTTCTCAGAAAAAAACAGTGGAACTTCTTCCCATGAAAAAGTGGATATTTCAATCAGATCTATTTGGGTCACATACTTACGGTTCTCCCAGCTTCCATTCATGAACACGTGTTACTCAACTCAATACTGTAAGAGACTTCATAGCATACTGTTTCCTGAATTGCCCCTATTTGCAAGTACCTTGTTAGACATTAGATTTTCTTCTTGCTGTCCCATCGCTCTTTTGCTTATATCCTTCCACACAAATTCCTCTCAAAATGACACTGCATGAAACTGATGAAAGGAATGTAAGCCACAAAAACTTATGCTATATTTATTAGTCTTAAAATATTTATTATTTTTTCTTGTCAAGCTTTCAATTTCTTTGGCTTAGTATTTCCTTTTCTATACTTTGTTCAACGTTGCTTACGCCAAAGTGTAATAGATGTAGCCTTGGAAGTTCTATAATACTTATTTTTGCTTCAGCATAATTATTTTCTCTGAGGTACGGCATAAACTGATCCTATATGCATACTTGATAGTACATACCATAATATCAGTATTAAATAATAATGTTAAGAAATGCATTTCAAATTGCTATTACTTTATCAAAGGTTGAGTACTATTGAAAACCTAGTTTTCTGTTCTAAGATTAAATATCTTGTAACACAAATGACAATGTATCTAATTGCTTTTATTAGTCCAATTTTAATTTGATTTCTCACTAGTTCTGGCATATTGATAATGGAAAAGAATCTGACAAGCATCCTTTTTATTTTGCAACCTCTGTAAATTATTACACAAAGCTTGAACTCTGTGCTTTTTTTTTTTTTTGCCTTTCTTAAGACCAATGGATCTTTCCTCCATAAAGAGAAGCCTGTCCAAAGGCCAGATTCAGCACATGGTCCAGTTCCAACGTGATCTCATGCTGATGTTTCAGAATGCCATCATGTACAATAACTCCAACCACCACATCCACCGCATTGCTGTGGAGATGCAGCAGGAAGTGCTGGAGCAACTCCAGATGTTGGGTGAGGCACTCCTGTGCTCAGACCAAATGGGAGGATTTGTGAGAAGGTAAGAAGTTCATCTCTGAATTGGAGAAATCACATTCCTTATTCCTCTACTAGGTTCTCATGTCTGGAAAACAAAAGATGGTGTTATGTCAATCATCTGCCCCACAAGCAATAGTATCCCTGCTTACATCTTCCTAAATACACCGATAGTTTTTTACTGATACCCATTTGTTTAGTGACCGTTTTGAAGGTGCAATGGGCACTGAAAAAACTGATCTATGACTGCTTTCACAATTACAACTGTTGCAGCATTCCCATGGTCAGGTGATCAAAATTCAGCCACTTGGCAACTGTCGTGTGTTTATGACAGTTCCACTGTCTTGTATTCCTGTGATCTCTTTTGTGTCCTTCTGACAAGCAAAGTCAATGGGGAAGCCAGATTTACTTAACAGTGGTGGAAACATGGAAAACTTTTTTCTCTGTTCTGCAGGTGCTGAAGAATTGAAAAGGGCAGTTGCATGTTCAGAAGTTAAGAGTTCAACCCTGTTTCCTGAAGTCTTGTTCTAAGAAAAAAGTTTGTTTGTTTACTAATTTAGCATCACCTGACACCTCGCTTTCTTAAGATTCTTCATGATAGAATTCTGTTCATTGGAAGACTTGTTTAATATCTGGAAATTCATTGGTTTCTTAGACAATAATAAAAGTACTATATTGTATTTCTTTTACTGTTTGCTTTTAAATCATTATTGTCTCTTGGCTCAGAATTTTTAAGTAAAATTTGGGAAATAAAAAATGAAGACAAGCAGTAGGCCATATCCTAAGTTAAACTTTGCTGTTGAAACATATCAAAACTTTTTGAGAGTCTGTACTCAGAAGGAGCTACCAAAACATATTCCTATCAAATATTCATTTATTAAATTTATATGTCAGCTATTCACTCTGCACCTTATGACAATTATGTAACATTTTATTTTTCCAAAACATATTTTAAAAGCATATTTTCAAAATATTTTTATTGAATTGAAACTCTTTCAATTTAATGAAAATCTGCAGTATGAGTGATTTAGGAATGAGTTAGGAAGATTTGAAAAGTGTGAAACTATCCCTTATCATACAAGGGCTTAGTGAACAAACAGTTGGATTCTTCTTCTCTGTGACATCCATGGTTATATGAATTAAGGAAAAAAACCCATGTTTCTGCAAACCTTTCTCAGAAAATAAGTAAAGAAAGCTTTTCAAAAAAACAAAACAAAACGGGGAAAGGTGGATTATTCAAGCTTCCGTTTTTTTTTCTCCTCCTGCCATGACATTGCTCAGGAGTGGTGTTTCCAGATGTTTAATGTAATTGTTTGCTTTACATTGAATATGATGAAAGCTCCAGAGAATGTTGCCTCCCATTTCCAAGCTTTCTGCTTCTTTCCACTGCATTTTCTAAGCTGTTAAGGTGGCAAAGAACACCCCGGTAGGCTTATGAGGAGAGACTGCAGGTCATGTCAGTTGCGAAGCACGTGAACTTCACGAACTCCATCCCGCTCTGGGTTCCCCGGGCCCACCGGCAGGACCAGGTCTTCAGTGCCTTCCGGAAGAGAATCGGAGCGGGTCTAATCTCTGGGTTTACGTCTTTCTGTTTTGTGCACAAAGAATTCTCACGGCGGGCAACAGAGGAACAAATCTCCATTTCCCCCTCCCCTTTCTCCAGTCGCCTGAAAGGAAAACCTCCCGTTTGAGGTCCATTTGAAGAACCTTCTGCATTCAAACGTAAACCTGACGCAAACATGTCTCTGCTCAGAGCAAGACCAGCACCGTGCTTCCAGATCTGGGAGGTGCAGAAGCGACAAGGCTTCCAGAATGCAATTTCGGGAGCGTGAAGAGTTAAAAGGCCACTTTTAAGACGCGCGGGCTTCGAGTCCCAGAATTCCCCAGCCGGCGTTTGGCAAGTTTAAAAGCCGCCAGGTCTTTGGCAGTTGCCCAGTTTCGCCAAACCCCTGGGGTAGGGGGTGGGCCGTCGAACAGCGCTGTGTGGGCCTGCGACAACCGCATCTGTTTGGACTGCGAAGACGCGACTCCCCTTCAGCGGAACCCGCGGTTTTCCCCCGGTCGCGGTACCGAGCTGAGGAAAGAAAGCAACCTCCCCCCCCACCCCAGGACAAAAAGAGCCTCACGTCACAACCGGGAAAGCAACCTCGGACTCGATTGGCTGCTCGGGGAAGATTGCGACCCGGGCAGCGATTGGTTCCGGCGTATCCCGTTCTTGGATTGGCTGAGCGGATTTGGCCGCGAGGTTTGAAAACAGGTCGGAAGAGAAAATCGAGGGGGCTCATCGAGCGGACGGCCGCCGGGCGGGACGCAGCAGGAAGGCGGAAGACGTCCGGGAGACCGACTCTCGTTTGAACTACGTCTCGTCGCTTTATATTGGAGGTTGAGTCCCAGGGTTGGGTGGTCCCAGCGCCCGACTTACGAGGGACCACGCGGCCTCTTGATTTCAGTAACGGCCTCCAGGTGGGCTTCGCAGATTTTATTAAGCGCCTTCGGAACTAAAGGAGTGAGCGCGGCTGGCTAAATATTCCTACACCGATGTAGACGTCGTAATAATAATAATAATGATGATCATAATAATTTTTCTCTTTCACATATTGCAGGCTAGGTAGTAAAATCCATAGGTCTGAGGCTACCTCTGATACTAGAGGGGCCTGGTCCCGGATGAAAATCTGTTGGTCTAGGAAAATAATTGTGTGTGCATGTGTTTGGGGTGTGTCTGTGTGCTCTAAATCATCTGTGTGCTGCAGTGAGGGAAAGGGGCAGCTGCTAATAGAGGTCAAACACCCCCCCCAGCCCCCCCAGTGGTGAAGCTCTCTTGTGAGGCCTGCCTGGACCTGCTGCTGGTTGGTATGCAGTGCAGCCATTTTCTCCCAGTAGTTCTCTTTAAGCTGTATTTAGAAATAGTCAAGAGCCTGAAGATAAATGGGGAAGCCTGCAGGAGTGGCAACGCTTCCTTTTGTTGCTCTTGCAGGAAAAGCACTTGGCTGTCATGGCCCAGGGATTTGCCTCCCCAGTTGGACTCTTTTCTGATGAAGAAACTACTGTCTCTCCTGTCCTGGAATCTACCATGGCAGAATGTGGACTGCGGCGAGCTCTTTTGCCAGATTTCTCTGCCATCTCTGCATATCAAGAGCAGGTAACATTAAGGAGGACAGGAGATATGAAGAGGAGGTTAGGGGCTGGGCTGAGGGTCTCATCTTTACCAAAAGCTGGAACAACTTAATTTTTATTGTTAGTCCCCTAGGATATCAGGGCAAGATTTCCAAATTCAGCTCTGCTGGCCTTCTGCAAGATTATCAGGGATTTAATATTGCTATAATAGATTCATAGACTTCCAATGCTATCCATGTTTCTAGAATTTCTGATAATGTGAAAATAGAAGGGCACAAATTTCTCTCTTGCCTAAGAGCCTAGTATCTTTTGTGCAATATGATTTTCAGTTCACTTTTTTGACAGTCTCTAATGTTCCTATTAGACATGGTTTAAAGAATTAGTACTGGATCAATATGTGATATTTGGTTTTGCCCATTTAACACCCAATGCTCATTATTTCTTAGAACTAGCAACTTACTGTAGCTTTCTTCAGCTCATACATGTAACATGGGAAGAAGAAATAAGGAAGTACACCCTCCCCTTTCATCTGTCTTCTCACCAAACATGTGATCTAAATAGAACTGATGTTGTAATATGTTCCACACTTTATACAAACTGAGGGGTTTTTCCTTCAGTTTAGATTCAAAGTGGAAGAGAAGGCAATGGGGGTGGATGGGATGTTTCTTGTTCACAGGGGTGTCAAATTCAATTTCATTGAGGGCCACACCAGGATTGGGTTTGACTTTGGAGGGCCGCGGTGGGCAGGGTGTGGCCATGGTGGGCTTGACACAGGACCGCACCTCCACAGACATGGTTTTATAAACTTATAAAAATAGACAGGTGTACATATTTCTGATTTTGTTTTTTCAATAATTATTTGATCTACTTGATCACCTTATGAGAGAGAGACCAGATCAAGAAAATGGCTCCATAGGAAGAGCTATAAATTGTTGACATAAGCTATAGTAGCAGAATCCGGCAAGCCTGATAGGAAAAAATATTTTACTTTTTCTCCCTTTTATAACCTCCTGAGTCAAAGACAGACTTCTGGAGCACTCTGGAGGTCCCATTTTGGGCCTGGAAGACCTCTTGGAGGACTATAAAGACCAAAAACGGCTGGGGGGGGGGCGCCCTGCCTGTGCCCCATTCTNGACTATAAAGACCAAAAACGGCTGGGGGGGGGGGCGCCCTGCCTGTGCCCCATTCTTGCTAGCAGAGGTATCATGGACCAGTCCTTTGCTGTTTCCAGGGTGGGTCCATGGACCAGATCTAAGCACCCTGCAGGCCAGATTTGGTTTGTGGGCCTTGAGTTTGACACCCCTGTTTTAGAACCATACATAAAGTAACCAGGGCAATTATGAGAATTATACTGCATTTGATTTACATGTATTTAAAATGAACCATAGTGAATATGGTTACATCCTCATGTAATTTTTGTAACAAGCTGTGTCTTCAGTTATGTTAAGCATCAATTTGGGAGCAAGTCTTGCAGTAAATTTGTGGCTATGCCCAAGGCCTTTTTAAACCCTGAACAGCTGAATTTCTTTTGTAATGCATCCCTATTTTAAATCTAACAAACTTAATGCTCCCTAACTACTTCTTGCTTCTGAATTATTTCCTGTTAGTGCTGTGCAGCCTCTCCATGTTTATCTTGTTACAGTTTACAGTACAGGACTATAGTGTTCTTGGGTTACTAGGGAGGGGAGGAAGGGCTAGAGTTGTTGTATTCTATTTTTAATATGATAGAATGTTAATATGTGAATCAGATTGATACTAGTTCTGTTTTGCCAGACTGGTAAGGGAATAACAACATGTACATTCTATAGACTGTTTCCAGTGGCAATGGAAAGGTGAAAGTGTATGCAAGAGTGCGCCCACTGAAGCCCACAGAAATCGAGAAGCAAGAGGATCAGGTGAGTACCTGAAACAGTAGAACTTTGATAGGCCAGTTTCTTTGCTTGGGTGTTGGGGGTCACTTGAAATTGGTTTGCAGAGTTTTATATGCAAAAGAGCATGGGGGTGGCAGAATGCAGGTAGTCCTCAACTTACAACTTAGTTCAAAACAACAGCACTAAAAAAGTGACTAATAACAGTTTTTCCATGGTCACGTGACAAAACTCGGATATTGGGCATATTTATGATGTATCTTGGAGTACTGTGATCATTTTCTGCAACCTTCTCACAAGAAGTCAATGGGGAAACCAGATTCATGTAACCATGTTATTAACTTAACAACTGCAGTGATTCATTTAACAATTGGCAAGAAAGGCAGTAAAATGGGGCAAAATTCATTTAGCAAATATCTCACTGGTAGCAACAAAGTTTGGGCTTAATTGTGGTCATAAGTCAAAGACTACCTGTATTGTATATAATCAGTGATTCAAAAGAGAGAAATTTGCAAGCTTTGGTAAAGTCTACATTCTTTACATACCAGGGGTAGTTGCTAATATTTTCATTTTACCAAACAACCACACTTTCGACCTTCTGCTCCTGAATGCTTGCTTAGTCATGGGTGGAGATGAGATGGAAATTCTCAGACAAAGGAGAGAGGCATATTTCAAAAAATGGAAAAGCAATACACAATCTTTTGGTATCAACTCAGTTTGGCCACTGCTATAATGAAGTCTCAAAGGCTGGACAGATAGATTTCAGTCTATTATTATTGTGCTATTAGACATTCAAGATACTTTGGTAGATTGGGTGGATATAAATATTTAAAATTAAGAATGCTTGTTGAAAAGTGTTTTGCTGCTGTGGCAGTTGATTTTAGATACTGAACGCTAACTATACTTCTTAGGGCTGTGTCTGCATAGAAAATGCTGATGCACTTCTTCTCAAAGCACCCAAAGATTCCTTTACAATGAGAAGCACTGAGCGAGGAATTGGCCAGGCAGTGCACAAATTCACCTTCACCCAGGTATGTTTTTGCATTTAATGTGGTGGTGCTCCTCCTCGGATCTCTACTGAAACCAGTAGAGACTGTGGTGTTTCAAACACTTTTGGCAGGACTCCTGCAAGGAGCTTAGAACTTGTGGAGAAGCAGGGATTAATTCCTGATAATTTGATGTAGTTAAGCATACATCTAGAGTAACCATACTCTGTATGATGACATTAACCCTTAGTATTTGATGTTCAGATCTTTGGACCAGAGGTAGGCCAGAAAACATTATTTGATGCGACAATGAAGGAAGTGGTAAAGGATGTCCTCAGTGGGAAGAACTGGCTTGTTTATACCTATGGAGTCACTAATTCAGGGAAGACTTATACAATCCAAGGTGAGCAGCGCTTGGGGTATAATGTTCCAAATAACCTCTGCTTAATAGGGGTCCCTTGTCTCGACTGTTTGCTTCTTTGTCCTTGGCTTGCAGGAGATGGTACTGACAGAGGGATCCTGCCCCGTTCCCTAGCCATCATATTCAACAGTATTGGGACACGGTTGTACCGAGCCACAGATCTGAAACCTTTCCTATCTAACATAGTAAATTGGCTGGATAGCAAACAGAGTCATCAAGAGGAAACCAAGAAGCAGATTCTGATCTCCGGGGGAGTAAAGGAGGTAAGTGCCTCAAAACTTAAGGGCGAGGAAGAGAATGAGCTGTTCAAAATCCCTGCTGTAATTCTTCCTTTTGGATTGGCAGGATCAACTCTTTACTTCTTTGCACAAAAGCCAGAGAACAGCACCTCAATCACAAGCACCCACAAGTGGCAGTATTGACAGTGGCATTGGTGGACTCTCCTCTGTTTGCCAGTCAACAAACTGGAGCCAGCTCGAAGGTATGCATTGTCCTGAACTTTGGTTCTGGGGCAGTTTTATTTTCCGTAGAATTGAAAAGCTAAGCACCATAGCACTTCAAAACTATGAATTATAAATCCTTCAGCAGTAAGAAATGTCATAAAAAGCCATTCAGAAACAATGGAATACAAGAGAAGCATATGACTCAGAAGAATATCCATAATCCTTTTGTCAAACAGCCATAACTAAAGGTGGGGGAGGTCAGAATATGTTTCAATTACATTTCACAGAAAAGGATTGGGTGTATGGTTTTTCTGTAGTACAACTTATAAACTGCCCCTTCAAATATCTTCTGGTTTAGCAATGACTGTTTTATAAAGTAGAAGGGTATAATGTATATTGAAGCTAAAACTTGCACATGGCACTCAGAAATATATGAGAAACTTAGTCTGAAAAGAAAATATTGCTTCTGCTTTAACACTAAGGAAACAATGTATGGAAGCTGGAGTTATTAGGAACAATAACTATGTGCTTTGTTTTTATTTTCAGAAAGTCTGTTAATTGGGTCAACTATGAATTGTTACAATCACTGATAACCTTCTTGTTTTGTTTTCGCTTTCATTGATAGAGACAGAACCTCACAAAACAGATCGAGATTGTGTTTCATTTGTGACTCAAGAGGATATGCAATTTTCTATCTGGGTCTCCTTCTTTGAGATTTACAATGAGCTGATTTATGATTTGCTGGAGACCCCAGTATCTGCCCCAAACCACAAGAGGCCCACACTGCGGCTCTGTGAGGATCATACTGGAAATGCATATGTTAAAGGTATAGCCCAGCCTTCTCACCCACAATATAAATTGGCCTAAACCTGTAGAATAATTAATCTAGCTGATCAGTTATCTAATATTTTGAGTGGCTTGAAGCAGTGATAGCAGACACGGTCCCTTTTACTGAGGTGTGATTCCTAGATAAATGCTGAGTCCAGTTCCTGCGATTTCGGTTCCCTGACTCATCTTTGTTTTTGTAGATCTGAACTGGGTCAATGTGCAAAATGCTGAAGAGGCCTGGAAACTTCTGAAAGTAGGCCGGAGAAATCAAAGTTTTGCCAGCACCCACATGAACGAGAATTCTAGCCGCAGGTCTGTCATATTCCTCATGTTGATGACAGGGAGTGTTGGGATTCTGAATGATTAGTAAAGTATGTCTCTGTACAAAAAAATTAATTTGCCCAGGATTGGGAAATATGAGAATAAATAAGCTTAATAAATTGAACCGGTTTATTTTCTAAAAATGGCTTTTCTCTTGCTCTCTGTAGTCACAGTATCTTCTCCATCCGAATTCTACACCTTCAGGAAAGCAGCAGTAAAATGGTCCCAAAGATAAGCGAGTAAGGGGAAACGGAAGGCCTAAAGGGAATGCGAAAGACAGCTTTGTTTTGGCCATATGCACAGGGAAGCCGCCTTGAGTAGTTTGACATGGGTTTGTCAGAATGACAACTTTGGGTTGGTGTAAAATATTCATTCTTATGTCTAACCTGACATGGAAAAGACTTTTCCCCCTGTGCCTGTACGGAACAAGGTAACCTAAATCCTAAAGTAGCAGAATTAAAGAGCAAAACTATGACTGGACCTTGTCATGGATTCTCATACTGATTGTCCGAATTTCTCACCTCAAGTTAGAACCTGGGGGTGGGGCGGGGGGAGAGACGAAATTCCACCGAAAGAGGGGAGTGGTGGAGATGGGGAGGGGACCAGGCCTTGCATCAAACACTCTTCTTTCTCTTCACCAGGCTGTCACTGTGTGATCTTGCTGGCTCAGAACGCTGCAAAGAACAGAGAACCGGGGACCGTATGAAAGAAGCCAATAACATCAATACTTCTTTGCACACCCTCGGGCGATGTCTCACAATCTTGCGCCACAATCAGACCAAGTAAGTTAAAAGAATTTCTACTTCTAGTGTTCGCTATCTATCTGTAGCTTTGTCTGGCCCTTGTGGTTGAAGATACTGATGAAATAGGACATCAGTATTAAGATGAGGACAATGATGTGTGTGTGGGTAGGCTTCACATTTTATATTAGCATTTCCAGAGCACAAATCCTCTTCTCTCATTTCTTTAAGTAGGTCAAAGCAGAATATGGTGCCCTTCCGGGATAGCAAACTAACCCGTGTATTCCAAGGCTTTTTCACGGGACGTGGACAATCCTGTATGATTGTCAATATCAACCCATGTGCTTCATCATATGATGAGACCCTCCATGTGGCTAAGTTCTCTGCCATTGCCAGCCAGGTAAGAAAAGAAATATTGGAGTTAATTTTGGTAGTTATTGAGTTCTTTACTGGACAGAAAACAGATAGGTTAGAATAGGATAGTTCACTGCAATATTATTGGTATTAAGGTTGACTGAGGCTACCTGGCCAATAACTAGGATGTCCTTCCTCCTATGCTGTCAACACAAAAGTTATGGAGCAAGATTTATTTTTTTTTCCTGCAGTTATCTCCCTGGACTAGAACAAATTTAGATGTTGCTTGCTGTGGACTCTGCTTGCTCTGAGTCCCACTGGTTTCACCCATCACTCACGACAAGAGCTTTGTCAAGCAAACAAATTATGTTTGAGCAATTTATGCTGAATTTTGGGAGGCCAGTCATAAATTCTTAACTACACCCTTATCAGTTGCAAAGGTACAGTGCTTCATTCTTTGCTTTCCAATCAGGGAACAGTGGCAACAAAAGTCTTCAATGTTGACTGGCTGAAAGTCCTACTTATATGCTTTCTCTCATACCATTAACCCCCTAGTGTTCTATTAAACTGTGGACGTGATAGTGATTATATTGTGGGTGAGAAGGCTGGGCTATACCTTTAACAGGCCTAAATTGTCCACTCCAGGGAGCACCAAAAGACATTCTACTACCTATACTACAACTTCTATAATTCAGTTCTGAGATCTGTAATTGCTGGACTTTTGTAAGGTTGCTACTTGGTTCTAGTCCATTTCCTGTGGTTTTGGATAGCTTGTGATCTGGTGCTTCCTCTGAATGTACTATTTTCCCCTTTATTTTTTTTTACTGTGATAGGGTATCTGAAGAAATGAGGCTGCTAATTGTTTGTGAGAGACTATATAAAAGAGTGAACAGTTACTTATTTATAATTGGTTTTTCCAGTGGTTCTCTGGGCATTCCTACTGTCAAGCTTCTCTTGTATTATTATTGCTGCATGTAAGATTGGAAATCAAGGCTGCTTCAGTGCTCTCAAAAGACTGAGGGAACAGGAAGGAGCTGTCTTTCACATGCATAATATGGTGGCAGCTCCCAACAAAAATCTGCTTTAGAAGATTTTCAGGGGGGGAGGCTCACAATCTATGTGCATATAGAAGATGATCACCCAAAGAGCCACAGTTTCAAGTAACCTATTCTTTATGCAGATGCTTTAAGGCAGTGTTCCATATGGTGTTTTTTCCCCCCATAAGTTGCTTCCTCCTGAGGGTAAACATGAGGGCCGCTTTGTCCTGGAAACCTTTTTAAAAACATAATACCTTCTGCTCAGAGTAGCCCTGGCATAAGATGGAAGGAAATGAGTGCCATTTTTTAAAAAAATATGTTAATAGGGTAATTTGGTCTCTTACAGCTTATCCAGGTTCCCACAAAGGTGGGGCTTTTGTCTATCCATTCACTCATCAAGGAACACAGCTTTCAAACTAGTAAGGCCTCTTTGTCTGTTTTGGATGAAGAAACAGAATCTGATGAAGACAGTGAAGATGAAACGGATGTGACTGCATACGATAAGGAGGTAAGAGGTTGGTCCTTCCTTATTTGCTGAATGGAGAAGTTTTCAGAGCTATTCAACTGGATATCTCGGGGGCTTTAAGATCCTTCAACTTTTGAGCATCTGATTTAATCATTGATCACTACTTTTAAATCAGGTGGTTGGGTGTGTGATGCATTCTGATGTTTGTGATGCATTCTGATGTTGACTGCCCCATTGAACCTAAATCACCATGTTCTTTGTCTTTTCACCATCCCAAAATCCAGGATCTTGTGCATATAGTTGAAGCTGTGCAACAGCTTCTGCTGAAGGAACGTCAGGAGAAGCTTCAGCTGGAGGTGCGTCTCCGTGATGAAATATGCAATGAGATGATGGCACACTTACAACAGAGAGAGCAATGGAGCAGGTACTGTTGTTGTTGGAGCCACCTGTACTTTTTAAGAAACCCCTGGGATTGATCTTTGGCTTTCTATCCACCTATTTTACAATGTCATCTTCCTTTTTCCTTCAATGTCTACTGTAGTGAGCATATAGATTCTCAAAAGGATATGTTAGAGGAGCTTTATGAAGACAAACTGAATAATCTGAAGGTGTCACTGACAGATTACTATCTGGAGGAAATTGAGGTAGGAAAAAAAGGTAGATGATGTACTGGGGTTTTCTGGAGACAGGAACTATGTCATCTGCCACAAACAAAGATGTGGCAGTTAAGCAATGTCCTTTAAACTTCAGCATTTTTGTAATGTGGTGTGGAGAGATCTACCAAGATGCCTTCTAGATGCCCTCTAGTAATTGATGCATGCCTCTCTCCATTCCAGTCTGATTCCAAAGCTTGTTGTAGGCATTAAAATTGTCCACATTTTGGTGGGTTTGTGCCACAGGAAGCTTCTTGGAAAAAGGCTCTGCTGCAATTCTTAGCTTAGCTGACTCCAGATGAAACTTGGATGTCAAGGTTGGCCCAATCTCTTCTCCAAAACTGACATTCTTTTAAGAGTTGGTAGCTATTTGATTGTTTCCTGCTGGGTTTGGTTAGGAACCTGCTGGTAAGGCTTCCTTGAGCTGCTTGACAATTTGGTGGTCTAACAATCCCAGTCAATAAATAAAATGCTGGCTATTGCTAACAACAAAGAAAGCAGATACATGATTCTATAATGGAAATTCTTTGCTAGTGGAAGGTTTTTATATGTGTGATAATTTGCCTTAGACTTGGAGATCAATCAATTGGGATCTGGGAGGGCTCAACTGGGAAATCGGTCTCAGTTAAATACAAGACAGCAAGGTCTAATCACCCCATGCATTTGAGTTTTATCTAGTCTATCCCAACAAAAGCTACCAGAATAGGGAGATGCACATGGTACAGCTACCTTTTTTGAAGTCTACAAGTGTGGGCCTCGTTGTTCGTGCCTAATACTTAATACTAATATATTAGTATTAGTATACTAATACTTAAGAGTGACACATTTTTATAGGAACTTAGGGGGATACCTCCTTAGTTCCACAACTTCTTTCCCTCCATTTACTAGTTAAAGCATCTTTTTTTTCCCTTCAGGATCGGGACGATAAGATAAAAGAGCTGGAAGTTGCCTTGCAGGAGGCAAAACAAGAAAATTCCAAAGCAGACAAGAGACAAGATATGGAAGAACCTTTTCGTAGATCCAGACGAATCACATCTAAGCAGCAAGAACTGCAGGAGGTGAAAGATACACTAGAGAAGTGCCAGGCAGAGCTGAGTGCATCTACCAAAGGTGAGGCTCTCTTCTTATAATCTGGCATGGAGATCAGACCGTATATCTGGAGAAAGGTAGACTGCCTTAATTATTGGAGTGTTGTGAAAGTTGATGTACATCTGCCCAATGTTAAACTTTATCCCCTGTCCTGTGTTACTTAGTCCTCTTAATTGTGCTCTATGGCACTAGTGGCTTTCCTTTGAGTAACAAGCTGATCCCCGCATAGCTTTAAAAGAAATAATGATTTTCATCATCACTTTAATTTCCTCCTTACATCTAATTTCAGTGAGTCTGCTCTATTTTGTGGGAAAGAAGTAAGAAGTAAGAGAGATTTGGTATTTCTCAGGAAACATCTCTATCTTTTAGGGCTTGGTCTTGATTTGGAAGACACCATGTACATTAGCAATTCATTTGCTAGGCTTAATGTCTTCTTGCGCTTGGCCCTGTTTTCCTTTCCTACAGAACTGCTTAAGTATCGAAAAATGCTGGAGCCTCCACCTTCGGCAAGGCCCATTGCTGCTGATTTAGACCGCAAACTAGAAGAAGGTCAAAAGGTAACTTTAACAGAGGGAGCAAGAGCTCGCTAAAGAACATTAGATTTTCTTTTCTTTTGGATGTTGCTGATCAAGGTAGTCCTTGAGAGCACATGAGAGAGGGATTGCTGTCATTAAGTGACACAGTAATAAAATGAAGTGTCATGTGATATTAAGTGGGTAGAGGCAGGAGTCCTGGGCAAGGAATGGGAAGGAGTGTATGGATGTGATTGGGAGGGCATTGTGGGAAGGCCAGTCAAGGCAGGCCCTGCAGGTAGGCATGGGTTCTCTGGGATCGTGTTCTCTGTAGTAGAACTCCCAGGAAGAAAAAGCAGTGGGAGCAATTTACAAGAGCAACTTGTGACCTTCCCTTCTGGCTTCCCCATTGACTTTGCTTGTGGGAAGCCACAGGGAAGGTTGCAAATGACAGTCACATGACTGTAGCTCACCGTGTCACTGAAATTGCAAAATGGATGCCTGAGTGACTGGAGAGGTTGTGATGGCATCCATAATTTTGTGGACCAATTGCTCAGCACTACTGTAATTTTAAACAATCGCTGAATGAATGGTCCTAGCTCAAGGACTACCTGTATTCTTTCTAGCTCCTCTTCTCCGCTGGTGAGCAGCTTGCCTTTTATAATCAAAGCTTTCATCTCTTCTTTCTCTTGATTCTCACTTGATTATGTGACTCTTTGCTCTCTCAGAATGTGAGGATGCTACGTTCAGAGCTGCTGAATCTTGGAGAGTTGTTCCAGTCAGCCGAGAGAGCATGTTGTCACAGCACGAGTGGTGGGAGACTCCGCGAAGCCCTCAATAAATGTGACAGTATCCTGATCAAACAGGTATGGACAGGCCTGCTGAATGTAGCTACTTTGTAAGGCTCTTTTTTTCTATTACCCTTTTGAATATCTGTTTTTATAGGCTACTTTTATCCTTTGCTGAAAACCTTGTATCCTAAACAAATTGCAAAATTAATCCCTCAGCATAAAGAAAATGTAAAACAGTGAAGCAGAGGCAGTAGCTCAATAAATTAGATTTTCTTTTAATTTGGGGTGGGGGGGCTGTACCAAGTACAGTACTAAAAAAAGAAAAGCTTCTTGAGAAGACCGGACTGCTGCAAGCCCTTATTTATTTCGTACTCAGTGCATTTTGTCATGAAAATGTTGTCCTAGTACTCAACCTTTGTTTAGTACTTGACATCTGCTATAAGAAGAGGGGGAATGGACAGGAAGTCAGACATGCTGGGAAGGTTGCTGCAAAGGGAAAAGGGACAGACAGAAAATTCTTCCCGGCCAAAACAAAGGCTTATGTGGCAAGTCATATGGTTTGTTTGGGTCCTTTTTAGTACCTGTCGCAGCTCCCAGAAACAATGAACACTGGGTTCCAATGTATCATTGTGACAGTTTGTATTCCAAACCCAATGAACAGATCTTATGTAGACGAGGCTGTTCGTGCAGTTTGAGCAGGTTTCTGGCTGATCAAAATGGTGCTAGTTAGCCTGGAAGAGGCACAAATTAGTGTGTCCTTTCAGTTCATAGAGCTAGGAGGCAGCTCTCAGATTGGCAGGACCACTGGTCGGGATAAATCACCACCATCATCATCTTTTGGCTGGATGTTCTTTCTAGGACCAGACCTTGGCTGAACTTCAGAATAACATGATACTGGTGAAGCTGGATATGCGGAAAAAAGCTGCCTGTATTGCAGAGCAATATCAGACTGTACAGAAGCTCCAGGCTGCAGCCAACACAGCGACCGTGTCGTCGGCATCAGCTTCCATTAAAAAGCGCTTCTGTGCAAATGAGAACTTGCAGCCCAAGAGTCAACCTCCCATCAAGAAGCCATTCTTACGCAACTTCTTCACTCTCTCAACGGCTCAGCCTGCAGTGACGGAGAGCCCTTATACGCGCATCTTGCGTGCCCGAGGAACTCCAGGAACTGTTAAACCGTTGCCCTTTGGCAAAAAATACTGAATGCTTTGAACCCAGGCCTTGTCAGGCAGGGCGGCCAATTAGTGCCTTTACCATCAGTGAGTTGGCTCTAGGTACAGGAAGGCTTTAGAACAGTTTAAAAGGATTGGGATTAAATGGCTTAAACAGGTCGGCCTCAAGTACAATTACCTTTGGATCCAATTAATGTACATAAGTTATTCTATATTTAGTGAGATAAGGCCTGAAGGTTTTTCTTTTTTGAAGACTTGGCTTCCCAAAGCTGATTACTATGCATGTCTTTTCTTTCAGGCCAGCTGCTATTCCAGTGGTTATGTAACCTACATTTATGTTATATCTATTATATTTTTATTTAAAAAAATGTTACACAGCATGCAGAACCACATATATTTTTACGTTAAACAGATAATAAATGCATTGTTTTCAGTTCTAAAATGTTAGAGTTGTGTAGACTGGATTCTATACAATCGCGGCATTTAAAAATATTGGCCAGCTAAGAGTTCCTTCCAGAGCACAGGTCGCCAACCTTTTGGACTTCAGGGACCCCCAAACTCATAATTTTAAATCCCAGGGGCCACTAACTGGTTTTGTGGGCATGGCCTAATTTGTGGGTGTGCCTTGGTGGGTCATGTGACTGGCTGGGCATGGCTTATGTGTAAATATTATAAATATTTATATAAATACTGAAGTTTTTTATAAAAAGCAACTCTTACTGCAAAGCAGGCAGGCAGATTGAATTGCTCACAGAATTACATATTCATTCAGAAATCCATCTATCTGCCATCAGTTTGCTCAGTCTGTCACATAAAATTCGCTTGCTGTGAGTCTGTACTGAATAATAGAAACTTCAGTCCTAAGGGAGGTTCAGATGTGCTTAAAAGCAGAGCCAAAGATCTAAAGACTAGTTAGAAAGCAAGAAATGCAACCATTTCCTGCTTTCCAGCTAATCTAAATCTACCAGCACAGCAGAACACCTGATGGTCGGAAAGAAAAAAAAAAATAGCAATTTAGCAGGCAAGTTTGCTGGGTAAGGAGTGGGCGGGTAAGGTTCCCACAGGCCATGTGGGTGGCGCAGCCTTGTTTCTGAGCAGCCTGGATTAATTGCTTTGGCGGGGGGTGCTCTGGCGTGACATTTCTCTGCGTCCCACCAAAATTTCTCAAGGCCCACAGGTTGGCAACCGCTGTTCTAGAGTAATATTTTCTGGGGGTGGGGGGAAATCCAAAATATACTTACAATTTATACCTTCTCTTCATCTGAGGCATTCAAGGTGGTTAACGAGGCCATCCCCAGCTGAAACCCCAATTCAGATCTAATCAGAGAAATCACTTTTCTTTCAACTATTGAAAGGAAAACACTTTTGCTTCTTTCCTAAAAATTGGAGTGAGTCAAGCCTCAGCCCATCTCCCAAAGATTTGTCTCCTTTAACTTGGGAGTAACCCAGGAGCCCTTTTCCCATGTACTTGGCAAAAGGCCCTCGGAAAGTGAAGGCATTTTTAGGAAACCCTCTTCTGGGAAGACGATCTGGCTGTGACATGTCACCCCCATTGATTGCCAGGGTTGATTCAGCTGATCTGGCTGGCTAGGTGGGTGTCCCCTTCCTCACCGCTCCCTGTGCATCCCTCCCAAAGCTGTGCGCTCGATGGAAGAGGACGACCATCCCAGATAGTGTACCGATCTTCGATCAAAGGTAAAACCTCTTCGACCCACATTATCAGTATTAGGCAGTATTTTATGCTTCTATAGATTTATAGCAGACAGATTTTATCCAGTTTTGGTAAAGGTTTCAGGCTTTAACAGCTAGCGTGACAAGGTATTACAATTCACAAATTATGCCCACCAGAAGTGCAAGTTATTCCATTCAGATCTTGGGATGTTTCTCAGGGGACTGTCCTAATGCCAGGTTTCCAAGTGATGAATTTCGGGCTTGACACCTATATTTGGAAGATCTTTTTCTTGTGGTAGCCATTGTCCTGCACCTATCAATGGGCTTCAGCTTTTACTAAAGCTATTTAGTTTACTGAAAGTTTAGTGAACAAAATAACCATTTTTTAAAAGAATAAGATAATTTGGATGTTACTGCTACCCAAATCTTCTAAAATTAGGGGGGGGGGGAAAGGAGTCAAACTCAGCCTATCCAATAGGCATTTGGCAAAAAAAATATCATAAAATGGTGATATGATCCTGGGTCACAAGTGGACTTAAGTGTGAGCCAGTTGCTAAGTGCTTGAAATACTGTCACATGACCGGTCACAGGTGGTGCAGCAGGCATAATTCAGAGGAAGGATTGTGGCTTTTTCAGTTTGTTGTAACTTTGAACAGTCATTAAGCATCAGGCTGTAAGGACAATCTGTAAAGGACATTTTTCAACTTGATCCTTCCTCATTAAATACTATGTAAATTGGAGCCATTGTTTTTAAAGTACACAATTGGAGGTTTCAGCCTTAAGGCCACGTATCTGTTTTTTAAAACACTTGGGCCTCTAATCAAGAGGCAAAGCTCTACCAATAGAGGATTGGCAGGGTTCACGTGAATATTTTTCCCCATAGTCTCGTGGAACCCCATGAAGAGGTTTCTACAGAACAGCAGCCCCTAGCCAGGTACCAGGGACTGGTTCCATGGAGAAAGTTTTTTCCATGGACCAGAGAGGATGTGGTTTCGCATCCTACCTGCATCTTGTAGATGGAGCTTTGCTTGTTTGCACGGCCTGGTGCCAATCAATGGACCAAGGTGTAGAACAGTCTGAACATGCTACTAATGTATCTGCATAAGATAAAATATTACACCCTTAACGTCACATTATGTCCAACTATAGAGACATAGCTGATTAGATGCAAAGGACTATGTATATTCTTTTCTGCATTCCTGAGCAAGTAAACCATAATGTAATCAGAAGTTCACATAAACTTGCATCTCATTCAAAAGCAGAAAACAAACTGCCCTCCATTCTACTTTTTTTTTTTCTCTTCAACCAGCTGTCTTTCCACATGACAAAACTCTGTTAAAGAGCATTATACAGCTTGGTTATTTCAAGAAACAGATTTTTGAGACCATTAACCGCACAAATGTACTACTTTTCAGAAAAATCCTGGGGCATGAAATTGGATTGGCTCCAATATTCTTCAGTGCCTTAAGTCACTACTACTGTATACTCAATATAAAGTACGTGCAAAATTTTGAGTTAATGTAGCTGGGAGGCATATTCCTTGGCAAGGGCAGATATGGGGTATTTTTGTGTCTTAGAAAACCTGAGTAACTGGCATTTGTTACAATGGATATACTCTAACTTTGAAAAATACCTCATTTTAACAGCAACAGATTATAGTATTTAGACTTTGATAACCATGTGAGGCATTAGTTCATGGAATAATTTGCAACAATCCAAGGCTAAAGAGGGATACTTCTAGAACCACCACCAACACAAACAATTCTGATTATTTTGCAAGAACCTCCTTGTGCACAAATTTATTGATTCTAATCTGGAAAAAATAGATCTACTATTCAAAGGGTGGTAGTCTTGCTTCAGTTTCCACTGCTATAACAAGGCACCAAATGTAATGACTACCAAGCAATTGGATGAACTGACTATACATCTTATCTGCTATAAATTTGGAAAGGCTGTTTCCCATGCTGAGTTTTCTTGAGGAGGAGGAAAATTAAAGTTCTAAATACGAATACTGAAGTCTCAACATCTCTGAAACATGTCAGAAGCCATAAATCTGATTTTTTGAAAATATACTGATAAAATAATACTGATAAAAACAGTCATGGTAAACATGATTCTTAATCACACAAATTTTTTTGTTATAATTCCTGAATTCTAACAGTCTTGACATTTAAAGACTGATCACAATCATTCAGCTATAATAACATAGTCATTGTTGAAACCGAGAATTTACAAACTGCTAAACAAACAGGTCTGCTCTCAAGAAATTTCTTCTGGTTCTTGATCTACAAAAGTTTGATTGAAATAGCCTTTACAATTTCTAGAGCCTATGTGAGAAAGCAACACTGCACCTGCTGACATAAAATATACTCATCACTTTATGTTGCCAGTTTCAACCTGGCATTGGATGAGATGTGACCTATTTTCTTTTCCATCCATGCTCTCTGCCTTGTTGCTATCTTTTAAGATAAGCTTTTATTAGTCACATAATTAAAAAAAAATGAAAGTCAGGTGCTCACAGACACTCTTTTTCAATTTCAAATAAATGTGATACGGTTTCAAATATGATGCAAATTGGATGAAATGGATAACTTGCATCTTACTACAACATCCTCAGAAAGGAATGTGAAAGGGACAGAAAGCAACCTCACAACTGGTGTAAAGAGAGGTTCTCTCTCACACAGAGGTGCCAGGCTTGTAAGACTGAGATGTCAGTGAATTCAGCTCACTGCACTGTCTGAGCTATTACCATTTCATGGTTACAATAGAACAGGCGGTCATCCTCAGCAACGTGATGTCAGCCATCCAAACTGAATACATAAGCCTTCCTGGAATGGCAGTCTTCAAGAGAAGGACCCAGTTTACAACAGGATCATTCTCTCAACTGAGCCAGCACAGAAAGATAGTTCAGTTCAAGGTGTAATATTAGACAAATTCAGTGGGGAGACTCGGCGGGTTGGAGTGTTGTTGGCAGAGAGTGAAGAAGGAAGTAGGAAAGGTGTGGCTGCTGTCTCTGTAGTTGATGTCTCCCCTTGATTTCGTAACTGTAAGATTTGTCGCAAAAGAGCCTTCCCTTCTTCTCTTGTCTAGAAAGAAAAGCCAGATGCATGAGGAAAGGAAAAAAAGGGGAGGGTGCTGACAGAAAACAGGTTATATGGATGTTCCTGAGCACAGGCACATCACGCTAAATTACAACTAAATCATATATTTAAAAAGTAATGTACACACACACAATAGGTGGAAAAGAGGATATAAAGTAATGGTAAATCTCCTGTGCATTTGCAATATCACTCTCCTTCGTCCATTAAGCAGCTGAATGGCAGCTTAGCAGAGGTGAATTCTGCAACCTACTCGACTACAATGCTGCCTTTTATATTGATCATATGTGATGGGAGGAGGCAGCTAAATGAATATTTCTTGTAATGGCCTACATGCTTTCTGGGATCTGTCAGTATTAATTTAAAGAACTTTCTCTGATAAGAAAGAAAAGTAGTAAGCTCAGTGTTATATTTGCCACCATTTTAACAGCCAAAAGTTGTTTGCAAAGTGTAAATACATGAATGTCTGAATAAACTAAAGAATTATCTGGAGAAATTACTTCAGACTATGTAACACAATAATTTTTAAAAATAATAAGGGTCATCTCTACTAAATATTTATTCATTTATTAAATTTATTTGCCACCCATCTCACAAGGCATTATTTTTACCATCCTAAGTTAAAACAGCAGCCCTTGCCAGATTACTTTTAGATGTAAACTATACCAAGCCTGGAGGACCCAGCTTCTGGCTAAGCCAAAATGAAAGGGGAGAAGGAATTCATGCATTAATGTTGTATACATACATATGGGGACAGATATGAAGCAGGTATAAAGCCCCAGTGAAAAACTGTCCACTTAAACTGGAGCTGTTACTCACATCGTTGAAGGCGCAGCATTTCTGAGCACAGACTGAGGCTTCATCCCAGAGCTTACACTTGAAGTAATACTGAGCCAAGTAGCGGAAGGCAGTGCTTACTTCCAAGTTCTCCCCTATTTCCTGGCATAGAATACAGGTAGTTGTTGGGTTACATCCATTCGTTCAGCAGCCATTCAAAGCCACAACTAAATGTTTCAGTTACAATTGAAAAAAAAATGACTTATCACAAGTCTTCATAAGTTCTGGCCATCTCAGCACCCTCATGATTTATGTGATCAAAATCTGGGCCACCTGCATTTAGAGCCATCTCCATTCCCACCTGTGACACCTTCCACACACCCATGGCACTCCCCTCCCTGCTCCCTAGCACCTGCCTGCAGTACTGCCCAGCTTGCTTGCCTGGGACTCCCACCTCTTCCCACCTAGCAACCTGCACAATCCTGGGATTATGATAGCGACTGAGACTGGGACTGCTGCTGCAAAGTGATGCAGTCATGTGACATAATAGTTTACGACAGAAAATCCAGTCTCAATTCCATCATAAGCCAAGGATTACTTGTAAGGACTTTGTGGATTTTTTGTGTATTTCCCTCTCATGCTCTCCCAAACTTATTTAGAACTGACTTACCCCAGAAGAATAGATATCTTGGATGTATTTGATATAGCACTGGGCAGCTTGTTCCGATTCATTCAACTGCTCATGAAGCCTAAGAAAGGACATAAATGATAAGAGGATGCTCTTGGCTGACAATAAAGATCAGGTGAGCAGGAGGTACCTAGTCAACATTATACTTTTCAGGACAAAGCTGTAAGATCTAATTCACCCTGCAAGGGGCTTTTAGGCAGAAGCCTATAAAGTTAATCACACATGAACTCCATTTCTAGGGAAAAATACCCATGTTACAATGATGTAACACTTACATCTGCTGCCCGCATGCCTTTACAAGCCCCACCTTCCCTTTCCTTTTAAAACAGAAATATTTCACATTTAAATTATTCCTGCCTTCATAGAGGAAGTTTAAAGCAAGAGAAATGCCATACTCACTACTCACTTTGCTAGCTTCACCAGTGCCATTTTTTCCACATCCCCTACAGCATATGCTCTCCAGTAACACTGCCAAGGATAAAATCAAAGATGAAGTAAAGGATAATAAGCTATTAATAAGCTATTAAACTCCACATCTTTGGGCTCCAGATTCAGGTGGTGAAAGGTACACTCACCCTGCCCCCCATGAGTAAGCTAGTTAAAATGCATCAGAGATGCCACACAGAATTATTTTATAATTAAATCCACTTCCTTTTGTTTGTGGTTCATATATTGATTGCTGCACAGTTAAAAAATACTTTTGAATTATTAGTCAGGAATTGGTGTGAAAGATTATGGGATTTTGCATTTACTGGGACATTAGTATTATCAATCAGACTAACAAACGGGGTAAATAAAAATGATTTTTTCATAATTACTATGCTTGTTATATTTGCCAACAAGTCCTTAATCTATCTAGGCAAAAATATCCTAAACATCAGCACAAATTGAGCAACACTATTATAATAGAAAGTTTTTTTTGATCCTACAAATACTAATTATGTTTTGGATTTTCACTGATTCTGTTGTAATTTATATTTATATTAAGTTATTCTGACTGAATTTTGTAACTTTATTATCAGGACTTGAGAATGAAAATTGCTTTATAACACTGAGTGATATTCTTTTTCTTCATCCCGGAATAGAATTAGGATATGAAGTATTAAGAAAGGACTGGTCCCTATTGAGCATGTGGAAGTGTGAAAATGAATGCACATCATAATCGAATTTTTCATTCCATTCTAGGAAGGACTTGATGCTTTTTGTCCCTTTCTTATCATAGATAGCCTAACCATATGATTTACATCTCACAAACCAAAAGGATGATGCACAGACTAGGGCAACATAATGCATGCAATAATTCCCCTATCTGGTTCCCCATGAAACCACAAATCCCCCCTTTTGCAAAGGTGTTCTTTCTAGTACCTTTTTGGCTTCTACTAGCTGATTTAATTTTTCATAACATTCTCCAAGAGCAACAAGCATACGGGAATCATTGGGTCTGCGAAAAACACAAGATACCTAGCTGACAAAAAAGACTAAAATCATTCAAAATTATCTATATCTTGCTGAGCAGTTGGTTTCACTACAAAGTTAAAAAATTAAAGACCTCTCAGATTTTGGTAATGGGGTTTTTCAAATTTGGCTACTGGAAAAATTTACTAATATCAATTAATTTCATGGCTTTATTTATCACACTGGGGAAAAAAAACAACAACCCAAATCCTGAAGATTAGCACCGAGGACTTACAGGACTTACTTTTTCCACAATAATTCATGAAATTTTTCTCTTTGTAATTCTTTGCAATTTATAATCCTTTGCCTTTCATAAAGCTTAGTAGGCACTAAAAACCAAGGTTGTATCAATTGCAGGGCGTTATTCTGTAAAAATAGATACTTCCAAATAAAGAATTTAATTTTAATAATTTAACTTCACATACCAAGGAAAGTTGATTTTAAAAAATGTGGCAATAGGGATAATCATGATCATAGTTTTACCTGAGTTGATGGGCTCGCCGGTAATAATAAAGGCAGTAAAATGGCATCTTGAGAATCTCATATGTTTGCCCCAGTCCATACCATGCTCTGTAGTCTCTTTTATTCACTTCAATGGCATGTCTAACAGAGGAGGCAATTTGGGGGAGGGAAGTAATATAGGTAAAATCATCATATACATATCTTTATTTATTCTGGAAGGAAAATAATTTTTGTGAGGGAAGGGAAAACCAGTGTTTTATTTATGAGAAGAAAATATTCTTTTTAGAGGTAAGCGAGGTGTGATTGAGTGGCAAGCATTCTCTGCAGTAGCCTCCACATGATGGAACTCTCTCCTGCCAAAGGGACATGCAGCTGCTATCCTCCTTAGTTTACTTAAGTAAGAGAAAAAAATCCTATTTCTTGTCATTTTTCCCCCTACGCAGCATGGGGGAACCATAATGATATCTTAGGCTTAAAGACATGTTAATAGACTGCTTCTACCGGTAGTAAAAAAAAAAAAATTCTATAAAAGAGTTGTACTGGTGCAGTGGTCAGAATGCAGGCTACTTCCCAGTTCTCACTGGCTCAAGGTTGACTCAACCTTCCATCCTTTTGAGCTTTGTAAAATGAAGACCCATATTGTTGGGGTCAACATGCTGATCCTTTACATTATATATGCACTGTGAAGCTGTATGTAAGTCTAAGTGCTATTGCTATAAATCTTTTCCCATTTGATGCCCAGAGCATTTAGTTTGGGACAGGGTATTTTTTTTAAAAAAAGGTAACATCCAGTTAAAGCATTTCCAACTCTAGGCAGTAAAACTAACTCTTACACACATACCTATATGCTTGAATAGCTGCTGATGTATTTTTCATCTCCATGTATTCATGCCCCATCAGGGTCCATGCTCCAAGATACCGAGGATTCAGCTTCAGTGCTCGCTGGAAATAGAGTGCTGCTTTCTCATGCTGGGAACGCAAACTGTAATAGTTCCCTAAATTTAAAAAAAATGAGGAAAAAGAAGAAAATAATAGCTTCATAGGCATTGTTTAAAAAAAAATTCTTCAAAAAAAGAAAATGCAAAGTTTCTCACCAATTACACAGCAAGTTTCTACACGATACTTGTCAATCTCACATAGGTTATGGGCCAAATAGCTCAATTCAGGCTTCATACCCTAGCAAGGGGAGGGGAAAGGAGCGGGGGGGGGGGGGGAAATAAANGGGGGGGGGGGGGGTGGAAATAAAAATTTATTCTGCTGCAAAAAGAAATTAGGAAAAACAGTAGTTCACATCTCACAATCAGTCACTTGATTAACTACCTAGTTAACCTTAACAATTTTACTGCCACACTACAAGTGTAGAAATAAATCCATCAGTGATTTCTAGTATTATATTACTGGTTTCTTTTTTCTAGATAACTAAGCAAACAAAGGTATAAAATCAAACATTACACCACAACCCTATTTGATTATTTAGCAATACTGTAACCTAATTACGTAACGATCTAATTTTCAGTAAAGTCACAGCAGATGACAGCATTAGGTAACACTGGCTGATTTTGGAAAGAGGTAAGCAAGATCAGACATTGTTAGTACTTGGAGGAAACGGGAAGGCAAACAAACATCCCAAAACAACCCAGGTTGCCAAGAAAACCTATATGAATGTATTCAGGTAAACATCAGCTTGATTTGAAAGGATCTTGATTTTCAGCAAAACTGGTGAGATGTTTTAGGGATTTGGAATGTTTGAAAACTATTTGTAGTAAAATTATGTATAACAGTCTGCGTAGGTCTTCCCTTTCCTATTTTTTTCCTTTTCTCCAGCACTTTGATGCATGAACTGCATCCTTCCATATCAAAATATAAGTGTGTTAGGAAGAGATGCTCTGCTGATGTGTGTGGAACAGGGAATAAGGACAGCATTGCACAGGAGAGTTAGAAAACAGGTCCAATGAACAGAAGATACCTAAGCCAAAGCTGGCTGCTGACTATGTGGAAATTGTATTTAAATGCAGAGGGTGACTGAAAGCATTGTAAGAGGTGGAAGCTGCTTCATACAATGCTGACAATGTGAACACATTGTATGGCTGTGAATAATACAGTGTTAATTGGGTGTATTTTGTTAAAATATGACTGAGAAAAAAAGATACTTACTCTGACATAAAGCAAGTTGGAGAAGGTATCCATATTTTCTATCCTGAAAGGGTCTTGTTTTCTTAATTCATTAAAGATGGATAATGCTTTGTCAATATCTGAAGAAAAAGTAACATGACATGGCCATAAACGATTTAGATGAGGAAATAGAAGGAGCACTCATCAAACTTGCAGACAACACCAAGCTGGCAGGAACACCAACACACCAGAAGATAGGCCCAAGATCCAGATGGATCTCGGCAGACCCAAACACTGGGCCCTATCTAACAAAATGAAAATCAATGGAAAGTAAGGCTTTATACACTTAGGCAAGGAAAAAACAAATGCATGTGTTACTCAATAGCAGCAACTGCGAGGGGGATCTAGGAGTCCTAACAGACAATCACTTAACTATGAACTAGCGGTGTGCTGCAGCCTCCAAAAAAACCCAATGCAATCCTAAGATGCATTAACAGAAGGATAGAATCAGATCACAAGAAGTGTTAGTACTGCTTTACAATGCTTTGGTAACACCACACTTAACTGCCACAATATAAAAAAGATGTTGAGACTCTGGAAAAAGTTCAGAGAAGAGCAACAAAGTTGACTAAGGGGCTGGAGGCTAAAATATAAGAATGGTTGCAGGAATTCAATATGTGTAGTCCAGTGAAAAGAAGGACTAGGGGTGACATGATAAGAGAGTTCCAATATTTGAGGGGCAGCCACAAAGAAGAGGGAGTCAAGCTATTTTCCAAAGTACCAGAAGGCAGGACAAAAAACAATGGATGGAAACTAATCAAGGTGAGAACCAAACTAGAATGGAGAAATTTCCTGACAGTGAGAACGATTAACCAGTGGAATGGCTTGTCTTCAGAAATTGTGACTATTCTATCACTGGAGGTTTTTAAGAAGTGATTGGACAGCCATTTCTCCAGAATGGTATAGGGCCTCCTGCTGGAGCAGGGGGTTGACTAGAAGACCTCCAAAGTCCCTTCCAATGGTTATTCTGATCAGCGCATAACGGAACTAAAAAGAAGACCCTCCCACACCAAGCTTAAAAAGATTCACTGACCTCGAATGTTATGATAGGCCACTGCAATCTGGGAGATTATGTAGGTGCTCTTGGAAAACCCAACATCTATGAGACTCTGGTATTTCTGCAAGGCCTCCTCTATCAGTTGCAGTTCTGTGTATATGTGTGCCAGGAAGAACTCCTTCATCCAGGTATCTGGCAAGGACAGGAACTTCAGCTGGCAGCAAGCACCAAATAGAAGAGGAACACACTTAGAGAAGGAGTCTATTGTATTCTCCCTGAATTGTAGGAATCTCTGTGCCTGCTCATTTAAAGAGATCTTCAGAAAGGATTACTGTAAAAACCTCCAAGACTATTTATTTAATGAAGATGTTAGCTAGATTTATTTTTTTCTTCATCAGAAAAACACCATGAACAATATAAAATCTAGATCGGTCAATGCTTAATGATCAAGCAATGGGAGAAAACAGATTGGCATGAAGCAATCCCACAATTTACCGTCTCTTTGTCTGTGATCAAGTTACAAAGCTCAAGCCAGGCTCCCCAATGTAATGGCAGGATATGGGTTGCTTCAACAAACACATCAATAGCCTCTTTCACTAGATCCAGTTTTCGCAATACAACTCCATACCTAATGGCACACAAAAGCAAAGACTGTAAGAGCAAAACCCTGTAATCATGTTGCCCCAATTTATGATGCTATACAATGAATAGCAGACAAGTAAATGGAAAAATAGCCTTGCTATTTTAACAATTTCTGCTTCACATATGAATGCAAATGCTTCTGTAGGGCTTACATTACAAGTTATCTCATACAAACTTACAGATAAAGTCCAAATCCATCCAATTCTCGGGCTTTATGCTTCTTGCTAAGTTCAACTCTTAATTCTCTTAGAACTTCATTCTTCACCTGTCCCTTCTCTAAGGGACCTGTAGAGAAAGAAAATTGTCTTTTACAATAATTGTCATCTTTTCTGCGCTATCATATAATCATATTTTGCATGCTAACAATGGATGTGCAATTTACAACTTCACATCCTTCCAATTGGTAGCTAGATCAGAACTGTTTTATATTTTAGATGATAAAATAATCTTTCTCAGGCTTTCAAAATCTCTTACACATTAATCAAGGGTAAAACACACATACTGTATTTGCACCGTTGCATTTCGATCTATCTGGTCTGGAATTTATTAAGATAACTCTGAACTACATTGTTTTCAGTGTTATATTGTGTTAGGCTGTTGTGTTTTCCGTAACAGTATCATACTGAAATTTGATTTTTCTGCCTAGCTAAGAATTGCACCCTTTTTCTAAAGAACAATATGCGTAAGAAACTGCATATCAACAATCAAACTAAGTCAAGTGAAAGATTTACCTTGGGTTCCTTACCTAGACTATCCACTGTCTCATCATCTTTCTTTTTCTCACCAGACTGAAAACAAAGAACAATTAATTTAAGATTAAGCAAGTGTATATTGTACTATATTCTCATATTTATCACACTGGTCTTGCCATTAGACAGAGAAAGGAAGTAGCTTCAGCTCACCAGGTATCTGGAGTACATGTACAAAAAATAGGCTTTTGGGCTCTTGCAGTTTCTTAGAAAGTAGGCTGCTCTGTCGTATTCTTTTAGATCAAAGTAAGATTTGGCAAGAGTGTAAGCATCCAAATCACAAGCATCTTCCTGTGAAAAAAAAAAAGAACGCAACGTTAAACCACTCCATAACAAATTTGCTGGTCTGGAAAGTTTGTGGGAAACATTCCATGCTGGCATGGAAAGTTTGTGGGAAACATTCCATGCTGGCATGGAAAGTTTGTGGGAAAGAAGATATTTTTCTTGAACTTCCAATTTTTCTTAGCTTTCAATTCTCTAATTTCCTTAAAAGTGGGAAAACCTATTCCCTTCCAACAGTGTTGAATTGTAACTCACAGCAATTCCAGTCTACACAGCCTGGACATACTGAGGCTTGCTAGGAGTTGTAGTTCAGTAACATTTGGAAGACCACCTGTTCCCAATTCCTATTATAAACAGCAACATTAAATTGTGAATTTTCAAACTGTGTTGGCTACAACAAAGTAAGATTTGTGCTTTTCTGTGAATGATTATTATAGATTTAATAAAGACTCCTGATGGCGCAGTGCTTAGAATGCAGTACTGCAGACTAACTCTTAGCCAGAAGTTTGATCCTGACTGGCTCAAGATTGACCTTCCTTTCATCCTGAGGATCCAGATTGTTGGGGCAATATATTGACTCTGTAAAACTGTTTAGAGAGTGCTATAAAGCACTATGGAGCAGTATATAAGTTTAAATACTCTTAAATAATGTGCAAAACCTAGCACATCAGGCCTACAATTCAAAACAATTTTAGAATAGCTGGACTAGGAGAGAAAAATGAAACATTCAGTTGAATATGAGGACATCTTAAACTTCGCCATCTGGCTTTTTCAGAAAAAGAATTATGATATGTTCTTTTGAAAAGGTTTAGTGAGGATTTACCACTCTCAATACAATCCAAAATCCATTCCACCAGATTGTAGAGAGGAAGGCTAAGCTTTTATATCATTAAACTGATTCCTGAGTTGTTTTGTTTTCACAACTCATCAGGTTTCTTTTTCGTAACTTTTTAAAAATTGGAATCCTAATGCCAAGAATGGCATTAATGGCATTTTTAAACTGATCACTAAGTAGTACTGGGAGCCTTTCAGGCTAAAGATTGTCAAACAATCTAATCTAATACATAGATACACAATACAATCATAAATAAAAATTGTTCAATAAATCTTATTCTTAAGTAAATTTGGGGCTGCTGCCTTACCAACTAACTTGCATGTATCACCAATTATTAATGTACAATGTCCCCGGACATTTTTAGTTTAGTATTACATAGACAATACAATTATCCTTACCTCTGTAAGTTCAGGAACAGGCGGTAGTTCATTCAAGGGTAGAGGGTCCAAGGCAAAGGCCAGTTCTGAGGCCCTGCAACAATAACATTGTGTTAGAGCAAATGCTGCTTATAAACTGCCTGGTTCATCATTTATTTATTAGATTTATATTGCTGCCTATTTGCCATGGTGACTCAAGGCGGCTTATAACATATAAAACTACAATTTAAAACCATAAAACTCATAAAATCATTAGTAAAATCACCTCCCACCCCCCAGACTGCAAATTACACAAGCCATTTAATGGGCTCCATCCCACTCTGAGTTCCCCAGGCCCACCGGCAGAACCAGATCTTCCAACACCTTCCGGAAGAGAATCAGAATGGGGGCCATTCTAATCTCTGGGGGAATGATGTTCCAGAGGCAGGGAGCCACCACGGAGAAGGCCTTTCTTCTGGGTCCCACCAGGTGTATCTCCCTCAAGGATGGGACCCACAACATTCCCTGCCTCCCTATTCTGATGGGTTGGGTAGATGTGACCTGCAAGAGATAGCCTGGTCCCAAGCCATGATGGGTTGGGTAGATGTGACCTCAGATCGCTTGGTCCCAAGCCATGAAGGGCTTTAACAGTGACAACCAGCACCTTGAATTGCACCCGGAAGCAAACTGGCAGTCAACGCAGCTCCTGCATTGATTGTGATACATACGCACACCGGAGTCTGCCCCAAACCGTATCATAATCATAACACATTGTCTGAGTTTACACAATACCATTTACTCAGTTCTGGTTCGGCATATTCTGTGAAACAGTCTTGGGTTTGCAACTCACAGTTGACATCTTAGCATGTTTTCCAAAGTCAATCAATTATAGATCATTCAACCAATCCCAATTAAAGAAACCACGGCTCACCGTGTATGAAGCCCGCAGTCATGGACTCACCCGTACTAAGATTCCCTATGTTGCATGACTTCCCAGCTGCAACTGCTACCTTAAAGTTGCACATTTAGGCCTCTTGCTAAAATGCTGTGATCAGCAGGACCCAGATTGTTGGGGGGGGGGGGGGGGGNGGGGGGGGGGGGGGGGGGGGGGGGGGGGGGGGGGGGGGGGGGGGGGGGGGGGGGGGGGGGGGGGGGCAACAGGCAGACTCTGGAAACCGCTTCGAGAGGGCTGGAAAGCACCGTGAAGCGGCACATAAGCCTCAGGGCTGCTGCTTTTTCGTCATGAACTAACAGGATGTGTTTCCTGCAAGAACTCCAATCGGGCAGTCCCGTTATTTCTGAGACGTCGCCAACCGCCCGCGTTGACTTGGATCGCCGAAGTGTTGGCAACCGCACAGACCGACGCTCTCCAAGCGAGCGAGCGCCCGCAAGAGATGAGAAAAAGCGCTCCAAGCGTCCCCGCCTTCCTTCTCGCCCACTCCAAGGCCTCCCGCCCCGCCGCCACCATCACCTCGGGGCACCTCGGAAGAGCAGCCGATCAAAAGGGGTCCTTTCCTTCCCCCTCGGCGTCCCCATATACCATTTCCCGCTGTGCTGAAGGCCGCGTTCCCGGCTCCGTTCCGCCACATCCAGCAGCTGCTTCTTGATCTGCCGCAAGTCGGAGAAATCCGCACAAACGAAGTCGGCCCCCGCCGCCGCCGCCGCCGGCGTCCCCATAACCGACGCTCCGGCCGCCATCTTCCCAGCGTCCCCAGCTCGGGTTCGCAACTCAGGTCCTCGGAGCGCGCGCGCCACGCCGAACTCGGGAGGCTATTGGAGGGCTCGTTCCCCTCCTCCTTGTGCTCGGTGACGAATGGCGATGGAGGATACCGAAATTCGCAGCAGTCATTGGCTGAGAGATGACAGGAGGGAGGAAGGGAGGTGGCTGACAAGGGACAAAAACCTGCTCTCGCCTTCCGCCTTTTTCACGTGTGAAGGGCTGCGAGATCTGGCACCCTTTCTGGGTTGTGGTTGTGGTTGTTGGTTGTGGTTATTTTTTGGGGGGCGGGGAAGGAATGCGCGCATGTGCTTCCTGTAAGCCAGGGCTATTCTGGGAGTTGAAGTCCACAAGTCTTAAAGTTGCCAAGTTTGGAGACCTGCTGTAAACGCTATTCGGATACCAGGGTTGTTGGTTGGTTGTTTTTTTTCCTCGTCTGGTTGAAAAGTGCGTGGCGACGTTACCGCTGTATCTGTAAAATCATCATCCCCATCTTTCTGAGCCCCAGTAAGGCCCCGTTTTCCGTAGTCACAGAAAATTCTTGTGCATAAGTAACTAAAAATGTAAAATAGAATCTAAAATTTCGAAGGACTAGATCAAGACACGGGAGAATTAAAAGGAAAGATATCCTTGAGTCGACTTAATTTAATCTTATGCCATCTTAATTCAACTTAACCACTTTCCACTGATTTATTTGCCATTTCATCCCTCCCCAGAGTCAGGCTTTTGATCTCTGCCTAAATTATCTTTTCCAAGCATTCAATTAAATCATTGAATTGATAAATTGAATAAACAAAGCTAATATTATGTCGTCCAATAATTTCAGACGTTCTCCCTTTCCACAGACTCTTATAATTCAGCAGCAATTTATGGATGATCTCTCTACTTGCCATAGATAGACATCTCCTTTCTGCCTGGCCATCGGATACTGGAGGAGAATCTTTTTGTACCATCATGTACCTCCTCATTTAATGCCAGCCCCAACTTCCTGCTCATATTTATGTTTGCCACTGCTGGGATGCCTCTGCTTCATTGCCATTAGTCTCAGTTTTCTTTTTCTTTTCAATGAGTGCGGTTAATGTAATTTTTATTGGTGGTATTGTCTACATTTCATTTACCACTGATTTGTTTAGCATCCCATCCTTTCCCAGGGTTGAGCTCTGCCTGAACCCAGTGGGAATTCCTTTTCCAAGCACACATTTCTCTCTTAAAGTGTATTGAGAGGAAAGGGGGGCAGGGTAACAAGAATGCCAGCAACTGAACTAATTGCCAGTATCAACATGCCTCAGGGCAAGACCTTCCTCATTTTCTTTTTTTACTGCTTTTCTATGAACTATCAAACTTGTGGACATTAGGAGCTTGGCGAAGGCCATCTCCTGAACTGATACCAATCTGAGAATTGAGCCATGTCCATTGGTACTTGTGATTCTGTGTACTTAATGATATGATCTGCAGCCTATAAAAACATAGCTAAAGGTTCCCCCGCTGCTGCCCCCATCCCTTGCAACCTCAGAGTAATCCTACATCAAATACTTGGAGATAAAGCAGCAAACATTTCTGATTTTCAGCATCCTGAGGTTGCTTTTTTTGGATGCAAAACAAAGAAGCAAAATAAATATATTGGGTCTTATGACTCTTAGGACAATTGTTTTGCTCCCTTTATCTCTGCCACTCACAAGCAAAAAAAAAAAAAAATCCCCAAATTTCTGGCCTATCCAATTCAGTAGGTTTCTGGATTTGTTCAAAGTCCAGGCAGCATCTTGTAAAGTCCTAAATGGTTTGGTTCCCCTGGGCTGACAAACTTGTTTTCACATACTATAATCCAGGGATCTTCAAACTTGACAGCTTTAAAACTTGTAGACTTCAACTCCCAGAATTCCTCCTCCAGTCGTATTAGCTCAGAAATTCTGGGAATTGAAGTCCACAAGTCTTAAACTTGCCAAGTTTGAAGACCCTTGTTATAATCTGTTTTCCATGCAGTCCCCAAAGCGGGACACTTAAGTGTTCACAGTTCACAAAAAGGTAAGGGAATGGGGGCCTCAGAGGAAGATTTATTCAGGGATGGCACTTACATTGTGATACAGCTTTTCCCTGAGATACGTTTGTCCATCATCCTGTTGGCATGATGATCAAGACTTGTTTCACAAATGAAGGCAAATATACGTGTCCCACGATAATGTTGCAGGATCCAATCTGGGTTGTTTTGTCTTCTGGGCTTTTGAACACATACTGAAGCCCATCTTCAGACAACTTCTCTCTAGTAGAGTGTGCACACAAAACTGCTTGTCCTCATGACCAACCCAGATTGGATCCTGCATCAAGACTTATTCTCCATTATCCCAGAGTGCAAGGCATGAATAATTATCCTACACAATAGCAATAGCACTTGGACTTATATACTGCTTTACAGTGCTTTACAGCTCTCTTTAAGCGGCAGAGTCAGCATAATGTCGCCAACAATCTGGGTCCTCATTTTACCCACCTCGGAAGAATGGAAGGCTGAGTCAACCTGGAGCCTGGTAGGTTTCCAACTGCCAAATTGCAGTCTTCAGTCAGCAGAACAATAGAAATCTTAAGGCCCGGTCCTACTGCACTTACAGATGCAAAGAGGATGTAAAACGTTAAAAAAAGCTTGCCATCCGTTGGAA